>JALAJA010000105.1:0-10000 GCA_023376005.1 Doryteuthis pealeii | reverse complement strand
AGATAGATAGATAGATAGATATGGATAGATATATATGGATAGATAGATATAAACAGACTGAGGGTTATTTCTTAGTTGAGTAACATGATATTACAGGGTGACCCAGAAAAAAACAGAACCCAAATTATTTATTTTCCCAGTAAACTAACCCTAACCCTTAATCCTAACCCTAAATCCTAACCCTAACCCTAAACCCTAACCCTAACTACTAGTTGAGTAACATAATATTACAGGGTGTCCCAGAAAAAACAGAACCCACAAATTTTGTAATAAAACTGTTAATTTTGATTTTTTAAAGTTTAAGTCCAACAAGTGTTAGGGTTACGGTTTAGGGTTAGGGTTAGGGTAAGGGTTGGGGTTTAGGGTTATTTTAATGCGGAAATAAATAAATAATTTGGGTTCTGTTTTTTTCTGGGTCACTCATGTTACTCAACTAGGAAATAACCGGAATGAGAAACATAGATATGACCGCACTGAGATAGATGAAAAGAATATATATATATATATATATATATATATATATATATATATATAATAAAGAGAGAGAGAGAGTGAGAGAGAGAGAGAGAGAGAGAGAGAGAGAGAGAGAGAGATATGAATAGAGGGATATAGATAGAATGATAGATTTAATGCATAATTTTGTACACATTAGAATAGACTAAGAGTTCTGCATCTTCAAAAATATAATACATATATAAGACAAACTAAAATACGAAATGCTACGGAAACCTTCATAATATATATATATAATATATATATATATATATATATATATATATATATCCAATCGAGCTATTGGTAATCGATTAATCTCATTGCTTTCGCCCTGACGTAGCCAACAATCGATCAGTCGTACGCATTTCCCCACTCCTGCATCGACTAGCAGATCCCACCAACCATACCACTACTCTGGTCTCCCTTCCAAAAATTGGTCGGAAGGGTTCGGGAACAAAAAGACAAAAAAAAAACAAAAAAAAAAAAAATAAAAAAAAAATAAAAGAGAAAGAAGAAAGAAAATAAGAAGAAAAAAAATGTCTCTCCTATGTCCAGTATTTTTCGGACACCTTCTAATGTAATATTGATCAGAAGAACTTTTGATTCTGGACCAGGGACCAAGATGAACTCGCCCGAGTAACAAGCAAAAAAAAAAAAAAAGAAAAGAAAAAAAAGAAATTGAATAAATAAATAAATAAAAAAACATGCAACAACACACTCTCGCCAGCACACACATATACACCGGGTTAGCTCAGTCGGTAGAGCGTTCGGCTAGAAACCACAAGGTTCCTAGTTCGATACCGGCCTTCGCCAACTCAGCGTATGAGTAGCACGGGGATCTATGCGGTAAATTAAGGAGCTGATGGTAGGTGTGGCGCTCCACCTCAGACGCCCAAAACAATCTCCTTGGTCTAGCGCTATTAAAAAGGGGATAGACACCCTCGCTGATTGGCTGATACCGACTTTAGGCCGCCCCGACGACTATATATGTTTATATTAGGGAGGTGCGTGGTTAGAATCGTAGGAAATAGATTCGTTCAGACGAGTTCAATTTCTGAATGAAGCTGTTTGTATTATATATGGCAGTATTACATTTAGGAAAGGTACGGATCCAGTTCTCTCTCCAGCTATGGGTAAATAGCAGGACAGACTGGGCTCTTTAACCATGGCTAGGTAACTAGTCTGGGAGAAGGAAAATTCTAAATTCAAACCTGTGAAACTCCACTTAAGATATTGACCTTCTGTCGAATCCTGCTCGTAGTTGGTATATATATATGCATATATATGCGTCTAATCTTAAATACGCATACTCACACGAAGACACGCATACATACACACGTATATATATATATATATATATATGTATATATATATATATATATATATATATATATATATATATAATGTATATATCTGTGTGTATGTATGACTAGTGCACATATAAGTGTAAGCTTATGTATATATACATACACACACACACACACACACATATATATATATACAGAGAGAGAGAGATAGAGACAGAGAGAGAGAGACAAACAGACAGAGAGAGAGAGGAGAGAGAGAAAGCAGAAGAAAAACATGAATAAACTCCCCACACACACTATACATACACACAAATATGCTCACTCACACACACACACGCACACGCACACACACACACACACACACACACAGGGTTTAGGGTTACGGTTTAAGGTTAGGGTTAGGGTTGAAGTTTAGGGTTAGTTTAATGGGAAAATAAATAAATAATTTGGGTTCTGTTTTTTTCTGGGTCACTCTGTAATATCATGTTACTCAACTAGGAAACAACCGAAATATTACGTGGTATTAAACCAAACATTTTTGTTGAAATTTTAGGTGATGAGGTCGATGTGCCTTCTTTTAGGTATGAAAGAGCAATATATTTATTACCTCTTATATATATATATATATATATATATATATATATATATATATATATATGAATAAATTATTTCATTAGAATTAATCTGTCTAACAGGGAAAAGATGAAATTTCTGGTGACCGCTAATTACGCAAAAATTGCATAGCTCTCCTTAAAATGGATAAAACAATCCCTAGTGACCTAGTATGTTTATAACAGTAAAATTCAATTTTTAAAAAGATGTGTAGATGGCGTGGTTGTAAGCTGTTTGATCTTACTTTGGTTGGGTTTCGAATACAGCCTGACGCAGCCTGCTTTGTCTGGTCGCACTGTATGTAAATGACAATATATATATATATATGTATATATCACTCGCCTATCACTCGCCTTTCTCGTTATTCTATGATAAAAAATTTCTTATTACCTTCCATATACCAACAAATGCCCTGAAGATGATCTAATTAATAGATCGAAACACTGCAGCGTCGGCCAATAAACTCACCACTTAACTCATTTAAACCTGTGTTTTTTCAATCTTTCTTAATATACTATATATATATAATATATATATATATATATATATATATATATATATAAGAGATTTATCCAAAACTTGGTAGTGAGGATGATTCTATATGTGATTTCAAGATCCACTGTACTAATATTGATGATCCAGTATGTATAAATACAGTGAATCCTTAAATCACTAACGAGAGCCCAATGTAAAATAACCTTTTAGATTATATACAGAGCAATATTTATCAATAAAGGAAGGAAGAACTCAATACAGTAATCCCATAATAAATTTATTTCGACGAAAATTGGGGCCCATATAAATCTAAGTTGATTTAAACCGGCTCCCCAAATTTTCGTCTCATCAGATGGGTCTATATATATATATATATATATATATATATATATATATATTGGTTAGGAGGTTGATATAGAAGGCTATCACAATGCCGGTGTAAAGAAAAAATAATAATACGGTAACAATGATGTTGTGTGTTAACCTGTATTTAATTCTTGAATTTTCGAGATAATATCTCTTTTTCAAAAGATCTCTGGAACTCTAGCAGTCTAGTTATGGCATTTCTTTTTAAATGAATTTTTTTTGTTGAAAATGATGGTATTTTTATATAACTGTATTCTCGTGTTGTATGTTTACGTGAATGCGTAATATATATATATATATATATATATATATATATATATATATATATATATATATTATTATAATGGAGATTGTGTGTTTTTCTGTCTGTAACCGAAACTATATCACTACTCAAGTCACAATTCCCTTAGTTATTTACATCACATTCTCCATGATTGTATTTTTATTTAAACCTAAATTATTAATAAAATTGTTTTAAGTTATTAATACTGTTAACGATATCTACTTACTAATAACATTCAATTGTATTTATATATACAACAAAATAGCGGTTTACAGTGGGAACGGGAAGGCTAATTTGCATATTGATATTAAAAATGTGATTTTAATAAATAAATGCTCAGTATTATTGATTTCTAATTGTTTGGTTTTATTTTAATGAATATAAGCAAACATCTCTTCAATAAATATTAAATGAAATCCATTAACAAGAAAAAATAACTGTCATTTTATTCTTTACTTCCTCTTTTAACTAAATACTTAAATTAGAAAAAATAACAATGAAAGACGAGAGTGATGGAAGAGTAAGTTTCAGTTGTTCTATTTTTCGATTATACTCCCTTCTGTTTCAAATCTGTTTAACTGCATTCTTATTTAGTTTCATTAGCCTTTCTAATTTGATATAATATTTTATTAGATTAAAACTTAAATACTTGCACCCGGAGGGTGTATATATTTGCTAGTATATATAATCATGTGTGTGAGAGCGTTTTGTGTTTTAGGATAAAAGTTAAATGTAAGTCCACTCACAAATGTATTGATACCATATATAGACCATTATATAAGTTTTCAAAACATACAGACGACTAAAAGAAATATTTTGATAAATCCTAATATGGTATTGATTATTTATCGTCATTTTCAGTCCGAATATAAAACAAAACTTCCTTTGCATTTGGAATTTGCTATTTTTTCTTTCTTCTTTTTTTTCTTTCTTTTCTTTTTCTTTTTCATTTTTTTCTTATTTTTCCCCATGTTGTGATTTTTTTTCTTTTTGTTTGTGTAACTTTTTCTTTTTCAATCACCGCTCGACTCCCTTCTACCTAAAAAAAAAAAAATGGTTCGTCTAGATCCGCACATATCTTCGATTTAGTCTTATGAATTAGTCTTTTGAATTAGTTCTTCGTCTCTCATTCATTTTTATTTTGTTCAACAACCACAATACTACCAACCACAGTGGGTACCTTCCACGGTTGCTCAAGCTTATGTCACATGATACATGTACCGCAGACTAGCACGTATGAATTAGTCATGTTAGTACTACTATATTGAGTGAAGTAGAGTGGAAGAGAGCTGCCACAGAAAAAAGAGCTAAAAGAAAGGAGCAACAGCAGCACCCCCAACAACTACAGGAAGCATCACCTTTTGTTTGCACCCATTGCACCAGAGACTGCCATTCGAGGATCGGTCTGTTCAGCCACTCACGTGTCTGTAAGTGAGTGAAAAAACAACGCAAAAACCAACAAAACAGAAAAAACCAACAAAACAAAAACCAACAAAAAGACAACAAAACAAAAAGACAACAAAAAACAGAAATAAACAGAAATAAACAGAAATAAACAAAAAACTACGCCATCGTCTAAAATAGACGGAAGGTTGCCAACTAGTACTACTATATTGCAGAACCTGTGGCTTCCTTTACACAAAAAACTTGATTTTTCTAAAAACCTTATGAAAACACATACTATAAACACATATTTAGTCAATAATGTGTGACTAAAGTAAATACCTTTCATGTATCAGCCCCAAATATAGTAGTCTCATATCATATTTTCACTATATGTTCCTTGGTCACAAAAATTGAACTTAGAAGAGAAAAATATGTATTTTCCACTTACTATACACATTATTAATTGAAAAATAACACTTTCTGCCGAGGATCAAGTACAAGTAAAATATTTGTTACATGGTGTAATAACTAAAGTAAAAAAAGGGGAACAGTATCCTAAATGATTTCTAATATAGATAGATAGATAGATGTATTATAAACAAGGATTTTGGAGGGGCTTTATATTAAACGATTTTTAAGAACTAAATACTCAAAAATAGGTGCAAGTTAGAAATTTGTTCTTTTGGTATCAGTTCTTATCATACCAATAGTCAACTTTCCTCGAGTGAATCTTTTTGATATTCAAAGTTGAAAATCGAGCTACCCTACTGCTCATAGGTAAGATGTACGTATATGCATACGTATACACACGAGTAGATGTCTCTACTACTATACGTATATAAGGCATTTCCTAAGCACTTCAATGCATATATTTTGTTGAGATGAGGGTTGGTGGGGGAGTTAATAAGAATGTTCATTTCAATGTCAAACACTGCGTCAAAAAGATACAATTAATTTATAAAAAAAAGGAAAAAAGAAAAAGAAAAAAATACTAATATTATTGAGTTCAATGGTAGAGTACAGGTTCGACGATCCAAAAATATTGACTTCTCATCCGGGAACTAATTAAGTCCCGACAATCCCTTTCAGATGAGGGTTCGAAATTGCCGTACGGATTTTTTTCTTTTCGTTCTAATAATTTGGGATCCGTTCGCCAAAATGAAACCTAAGGACTTGTTAAAAAATTAATTAGGAACTAGATAAGAGTTTCTAAAAAAAACTTATGAAAACACATACTGGAGAAAAACCTTTTCAGTCTGAAATATTTCAAACAAATCATTATAATTTTAAAGAATTGTTACATATGTTACACAACACCCAGCTCAGTCAGTAGAACGTTCGCATAGGAACCACAAGGTTCCTGGTTCTATATCAACCCTTGCCAACTCAGCGTATGAGTACCACAGGGATCTGTGCGGTAAAGGAGCTGGTAATAGGTGTTACGATCCACATCAGACGTCAAAACAATCTCCCTGGTCTAGCGCTAGTGAAAAGGGGATAGACTGCCTCGCTATCATGCTGATACCGACTTTAGATCACCCCAACGACTTTACTTTTTTCATTCTTTTTAACAATGTCTCCATGAGTAATATTTACCGCAAAACAGCCCATGTTATTCATGCGTTTAAAACCGTATAATGTGTCTTATATATCACAAAAAAATAAAGGTTTACATAATATATGCTGTGGTTAATTTTCATACTGGTTTTTAACAAAAATGGGTTTAATAAATAATTACTTGGTGTTATTGGTCTCTAATATTGTTTTATTCGTCAATGTATTAAAATCAATCCTATGAATGATTTTATATAAAAATCAATCAAAATATAATTTTAAAAAGTGTAATCTTTTTATATGTGTTCTTATTTAATTTCGTTAGTCTTTCTAATTTAGTATATTAAATTAAATCAAAAGTTAAACCTTTACGCCCAGAGGGTGCATTGTCTTGCTTGTTGAGTTAAAGAAAATGATAGCCCACTTCTTTTGACCCACACATGGCTCGCTCTCCTGATTTCAAACAAGCCCTACGCTATTCTACAAACTATTGGCATTTGGTAAGTTTCCGCCCATCAGCTTCCTCCAGATGTCCCCCCCCCTCTCAGGGCATCTGGTAATTCCCCCTTGATCATCAGTTTGGTTCCATGTTTGGGCGGTGTGTTATTTGTGTGATGGGATCACGGGATTTTTGAAGTGTTTATTAGCGACATCAATTAACTTAAATGTTTTGCGGTTCAATATTTATAATAACAACTAGCAAGAGAAAACACCCCCCGGGCGTCGTAAAAAATTAATTTTTGAAAGACATTGCCTGAGAGGGGGAGAGTTAAAAATTCAATGTCAGAGGGTTTGTATCATAAGTAAGCAAAAAAATATGTATTAAAGGAGTAAAAATAAATAAAATAAAACAATTTGAAATGAAAACTGAGCCCTGTCCCTCTCAAAAAAAAAAAGGTTCCGTGCATGTAATAATCAAACAATTATTTTGAATATTTTCCACATCAATTTTACACAAAATCGTAGGTATTTATTTATTTATTTGTAAACTTTTTAGTTAACTTCTTGTTACGGTAAAAAAAAAGGACGAGAGTAAAAACAATTTTTAAAATTGCTTACTCAAATTTTGGGTGTATATAGCATAAGAATATTGTGACGTAAGCTGTGACGTAGAGCTATGACGTAGATTTTGTTACAGACAGAAACGCAGACAATAAAGTAGCACAACGAGAATACAAAACTAGACACGACTGGATTGGGAAGGTGATCCACTGGGAATTATGCAAAAAATGTAATTTTGACCATACAACAAAATGGTATATGCATAAACCAGAATCTGTTCTTGAGAACGAAACGCATAAAATTCTCTGGGACTTTGAAATAAAAACGGATCACCTTATCCCAAGCAAGAAGACCAGACCTAGTGTTGATAAACAAAAAAGGAAGAACTTGTCAACTGGTGGATTTTGCAGTTCCAGCAGATCACAGGAAAATGAAAAAAATGGACAAATATCTGGACCTTGCTAGAGAACTTAAAAAGTTATGGAATATGAAAGTCAAAGTGATACCAATTGTAGTTGGTGCACTTGGAACAGTCCCAAAACGATTGGAAAAGTGTCTGGAAAGTTTGGGAATCAGAGGAAGGGTTGAAACCATACAGAACACTGCACTGCTGCAATCTGCTGGAATACTCAGAAGAGTCCTGGAGACCTGAGAAGACTTGCTGTCACTCAGACTCCAGTGAAAGACCATCAGCTAACACTGATATGAAAACTCAAAAGGAGTAAATAATAATAATAATAATAATAATAATAATAATAATAATAATAATAATAATAATATCTTTTCAGCCAATATATTAGGTCTGAGACCTGTCAGCTGTTCCTTATAAACGTTCATTTTAATTCCACACAATATTTATACTCTTTCCACAGATTATCTAACATTGCCTTAACGAAGTTTAAAGATGGTGCATATAGGTAAATAAATAGAGTGTTTTGGCACGTTAACCTTGGTTAGGCAGATAATGTAAAAAGAAAACTCTGAATTCAAAACTCTTAAACTCCGTTTAAGAAATTCGCCTTGTGTCAAACCCCACTTGTGCGGTGGGGTTGTATACTGGGGTCGGTCGATTTTTATACCAAAACTCGATTTAACAAGAGAAAGTTTTTAATTAACATAAAGAATAACTGTACATAATACAGGGTCAGGCAAAATGATCTGACACATTTATAGATTTAATAAAATGCAAATGAAGTAAAGAAACAAAAAAGTGTTTTTATTTTCGAAAAGTACATATAATGCCATATTTTTTCATATAATGCCATTTTGTTTCGTTTCTTTATAATGCTATTGTTTTTCGTTTCTTTTTCAGTTGCTGCCATGAATTGGGCTGGTGAGCATCGCGCTTTCATTATGGAAACGTTTATCAACATCATTTTGTATGGATGCATTTGAAGATCATTGTGAAGAATTCTTCGCAAACGTCTTTCTGAAAGTCTAAGAGCCTGGGCGCGTTTAAAAATGGAACGGAGTGGAGACTGTTGAACTGAAGCTCTTACCGCTGCCACATTTTCTGGAGTTCTGGCGGTGCGAGGTCGGCCGGTTGATTTTCGTTTCAATGCAGAACCAGTAGCTCTGAAGTTGGTAACCCATAACAAGATCGTGTTTCGAGCTGGTAAGGGATCATGTCTACCAAGATTGAAGTGCAAACGGAACGCTCTTTGTGTTGCATGCAGTTACAGATTCGTTTGTTTTTATAAACGTTTCCACAATGAAAGCGCGATGCTCACCAGTCCAATTCATAGCCCTGTATATTTCACTAAAACTTTACAAATTTTTGAGCAAATGCATTTAGATAGCAGCATATTCGAATGTTTTGAATTTCGCCCGGTATTAACCGAAAAGATATGGAGGTCAGATTAAACCAGAGTTTTAAGAAAAAAATCAATCGGCTGGTCACATGATATATATACAATGTATATATATATCATGTAACCAACCGATTGATCGAAGGAGGCCTCTCCACCATCTAGCCTAAGTAATAGCCAAAGTGAAGTGATGCGTGTTATGGACTGCTCCGCCACCAAGGATCCGTCCATTTGGAGGATTCTACCTCTCCGCAGAGGTGCAGGGCGTATTCTACAGCCCCAGACGACAGGACGGTTTCATTTTTATACCGTATATAATTTGAAGAGCATGACTGACTTCGGCATAAAATAACCCAATAAGGATTATTTGGATTATTCGGACTATTGTCATCGTCTTTATTGTTATCTGTACAACGTTTCGGCCGATGTGCCCTCCGGCCTTCTTCAAGTATTTCTTGTCGGACTCACGAGCCTTCTCGAACTCGGGAACCTTCTTTCTTTGTGTCCAATTGGAATAATCCAAATTATCAAGCCTCATCTAAAAAAAAACCAAAAAGCCCCCAAAACTCAGAGAAATACCCAACAAGGGTTGAGATGCCGTAAAACCAACCAACCAGCCAACCGAGGATCTTAATGCAATCATTCCAACGCTTTTTACCATAAAGCAAGATTTGGACTTGGAAGAAAGTGAT
>JALAJA010000104.1:180000-210760 GCA_023376005.1 Doryteuthis pealeii | reverse complement strand
CTACAGAATAGCGCCTTAGTCCTCCTAATTAGCTGATCTATTTCACTGGCTCTTTAACCTTGGTTAGGCAACCAGTCTAAGAGGATGGAAAACTCTGAATTCAAACCTGTTAAACTCCGCTTGGGGTGGTCACTACTAGAATAGGCTTAGTCCTAATTAGTGATCTATTTCACTTGGCTCTTTAACCTTTGGTTAGGCAACCAGTCTAAGAGATGGAAAACTCTGAATTCAAACCTGTTAAACTCCGCTTGGGGGTGGTCACTACTAGAATAGGCTTAGTCCTAATTAGTGATCTATTTCACTGGGCTCTCTTTAACCTTGGTTAGGCAACCAGTCTAAGAGATGGAAAACTCTGAATTCAACCTGTTAAACTCCGCTTGGGTGGTGGTCACTACTAGAATAGGCTTAGTCCTAATTAGTGATCTATTTCACTTGGCTCTTAAACCTTGTTAGGCAAACCAGTCTAAAGAGATGGAAAACTCTGAATTCAAACCTGTTAAACTCCGCTTGGGTGTCACTACTAGAATAGGCCAAGTCCTAATTAGTGAATCTATTTCACTTGGCTCTTTAACCTTGGTTAAGCAACCAGTCTAAGAGATGGAATAATCTGAATTCAAACCTGTTAAACTGAATTTAATCTGGAATGGGATTATGTTGTATGGTATTGATTATGTAATACTATCCAGAGCTGTGGGCCCCAAATGTGATGTTAACCCGATACTGGTCATGGGATGAACTGTGGAACCAAATGGGATCCTATAAGTGATCCTAAATATGATAGTACGCTAGTCACTGTATGAATTATTTCCGTGACATTTCTAAAAAGAAAAAAATGTGAATTTTTTTTTTTTCTTAAATATGAAAATTGTTTTAAGATTTGGCAACATGGTGGACATTCTGTCCTTTTTGCGGGAAATAAAATTATACCATAGAATATAGAGATGTTGTCAAATAATAGAAATATATTCTATGGTATAATTTTATTTCCCGCCAAAAGGACAGAATGTCCACCATGTTGTCAAATAATAGAGAAATAAAGAGAAATAATCGATAACATTAATGTCTTACCTTTTGGCCTCTTGCAAGGCGTCATGCTGTACTTGGGCTTGCTTTGCTCTTTGATAGACTTCCCGGTAGCATTTCGAGCAGAAACCTTGCCATGCTGGGTTGCCGTAGAAACCACAGCCATTTTGGCACAGAAGATCCGATTCGTCAATATGGAACGTCTTCTTTGTATTTTTTTTATTGACACTCATGCTGGGTTTTTTGGTTTTTGTTGGTTTTTTTTTGTCTTATTTGCTTCTTTTTTCTTTTTTTTTTTTTAATCCTGAAATAAAATAAAAATAAAAAAAGATCTTAAAAATGGAACAGAAAGTTGTTTGTTCTGAAATTGGGAGTGCAAATAATTGCATTTTGGACCAAGTAATCAATAGGCACCCCAAATCATCAACTTAATGAAAGGTTCATATTTTAACTCATCACCGGTAAGTTTCGCTTTCACATTCATGGCTGACAAAAAAAAAATTTTTTTAAATAAAATAAAATAAATTAAACAAAAAAAAAGTAGTAAACAATTTTGGACCAAGTAACCAATAAATACAAAAAAGTAAAGTCGTCAGGGCAGCCTAAAGTCGGTATCAGCCAGTCAGCGAGGGAGTCTATCCCCTTTTCAATAGCGCTAGACCAAGCAGATTGTTTTAGCATCTGAGGTGGAGCGCCACACCTACCATCAGCTCCTTACTTTACCGCACAGATCCCTGTGCTACTCATACGCTGAGTTGACGAGGACCGATATCGAACTAGGAACCTTGTGGTTCCTAGCCGAATGCTCTACCGATTGAGCTAAACCAATAGGCACCCCAAATCATCAACTTAATGAAAAGTTCCTATTTTAACTCATCACCGGTAAGTGTTGCTTTCAAATATTTGAAAATAAACAATTTTTTTTTACAAATTTTTACTCCTGAAATAAAATTTGTTTTAAAATGGAACAGAAACTTGTTTGTTTGTTTGTTTGGTTTGTTTTGTTTGTTTTGTTTTACGGCATATCAACCTCAGTGGGTCATATTAATGCCGATAAAGTTTTGAAATAAATCAATTCTTAATGGATAATACAATTTTTTTATAAATACATTTTTCTATTTAACCCATAGATGGGACCCTAACAGGTAATACCACTCCGGGTCAGAGTGGACCAGGGAGCAATGGTGATGAAGGGGTGCTCCACATTCCCCAAACCTCCAAAACTGGAACCTCACCATCAGATAGAGTTTAACGTCATTCCCAGGACATATAGACCCTCAGTCACCGCCTTCTAGCACCCATATGATAAAAAGGGGTTGGAGCTTGCCATAAGGGCAATAGGGTTGGGAAAATCATATAGGTGCTAGGGCTTGACATGACCAGCCGATTGATCGGAGGGGGCCTCTCCGACCGCACGTCTAGCCCAAGATAGGGCCAAAGTGGTGTATTGCATGTCATGAACTGCTCATCCACCTGGGTTCTATCCTTAAGCATCACGGGTCGCCACCCACAGCCAACAGGTGGCCCCATTGGGGGAGTCTTACCCCTCTGCAGAGGTGCAGTCGGTGCATTCTAACGCCCTAGCCGACAGGGCGGTAATCAAACTGGCGTGCAAATAATTGCAGTTTAGGACCAAGCAATCTCAAATCTGATTTCCACCTGCACAGTGTCAAATGTACACCTGCATCTTTAGGCGACAAAGGTCAGTTCAATTCCATATCTTGTATTTGTTTCCAGGCCCGCACTTGACCCTCCACACTTCTTGCCTGCAGCCCGGTCTCCAGGTGCAAACCAATTGGGATATTTGCATATTTCTGGACTAAACTTTAAAATATTTATATTTTTGGAAAGAAAATGAAATAAGCTTTCTAAATATGTAGTTTTTATGTATTATTATCCATTTTAAGTAATTTTTATGGCGAGTTAAAAAAGTATTTTGGTTCAAACAGCCAAAAACACGAAATACAATTTTTTTCTTTCTGAGGCTAAAATTTGCACAGTAATTTCTTTTGCATGGATACAGTCGGTCTATTCTACAGCCCAAACCATCTTGTTCAATGGTTTTGTGAACAGATCTGCAAGATTCTTTTCCGATTCTATATACTTTAAGAGTATAGACCCCTTTTTAATTTCATCCCTTATAAATTGATATTTTATATCAATATGTTTTGATCGCTGGTGTATGAGGGTTTTTTTTTGCCAGTAATATGCTCGACTGATTATCACAATAAATAGTTACAGGGTTATTAACGACCCCTGGTTCCATGGCACAATTCACTAATGTCCGTAAATAAAGGGCTTCCGGCACAGTTACGGCGATACTAACAAATTCGGCCTCACATGTTGACAAAGAAACCACTGGTTGTTTTTTAGATTTCCAGGAAATAATCGAGCTTTCGTCCGATAATTTAAAACAGTATCCTGATATACTTTTTTGGTCACTTGAACCTTCCCAGTCGGCATCACAAAATCCCCGTAATTTCAAGGGTTCAGATGATTTTTTAAATACTAGCGCCTGACTTATTGTGCCTTTCAGATATTGTAAAACGTGTTTCGCTCCTGTTAAATGGATTGATGTTTGTTTATCCAAATACTGAGATAATTTTGAAACTATATACGATATATCTGGCCGTGTAGCCATCATAATATAAATTAAGGAAGGGGCGATTCTCCTGCCTCAGAAATTGCTACCCGGTGACTATTAAAATAACGTCCCCAGCTATGTCGTCTTGGTGGTGTTACTTGAAAGAAAACAACCAACTTAGGGCATTAAATGTATTTTAGAGGTGGGGGGCTTCTCTTTTTTTGTCGTAATTCTTATTTATTTATCGTAATTTGTTTAGAAATTTATTTATAGAAATTTGTCATAATTCTTGTTTATTCATAGAAATTTGTCGTAATTCTTGTTTATTCATAGAAATTTGTCGTAATTCTTGTTTATTCATAGAAATTTGTCGTAATTCTTGTTTATTCATAGAAATTTGTCGTAATTCTTGTTTAGATATGAAGATGGATATCTATCTATCTACCTCAATTTGTTCATTTTTTACTTTGTTTATATATATCTATCCACCCATCTCCATTTGTTCATATCAAAAAAGAGAAGCCCCCCCCCCTCTAAAATACATTTAATGCCCTAAGTTGGTTGTTTTCTTTCAAGTAACACCGCCGAGACGACATAGCTGGGGACATTATTTTAATAGTCACCGGGTAGCAATTTCTGAAGCAGGAGACCAGGACGCACTTCCTCATAAATTACCGACCAAATTATATCAAAGCAAAAATTGATAAGACACAGCAAAATAGTAAACGTAGACTGTGTAGTGACAGAGATGAGGCCATAAACCCTGTATTAAGCGGATGTAGCAAACTAGCAGAAAGGGAATACAACTGGGTTGGTAAGGTGATCCACTGGGAATTTGACCATACAAAAATGGTATATGCATAAATCAGAATCTGTTCTTGAGACTGAAACACAAAAAAAATTCTCTGGGACTTTGAGATAAGGACGGATTACCTTATCCCAGCTAAGAGACCAGAACTAGTATTGATTAACAAAAGAGAGAGAGAAAAAGAGAAAGAGAGAACTTGTCAACTGGTAGATTTTGCAGTTCCAGCAGATCACAGGGTGAAGATGAAGGAAAATGAAAAGATAGACAAATACCTGGACCTTGCTAGAGAATTGAAATACAAAAAAAGAACTGAAACTGGTATTAAATAGTTGATAGGTATTTGCCTCTTATCCCACTTATGATGGCGTGACACAAGGACATTTTTATGTGGGCCCACCCACAAGCCGAAGCTCATAGGCGGTAGGCACAAAAAATGCGTTGGCATTCCCCCTTCAAGCAGGGCGCCTCAGGCACTGGGGCATGGCCCCCTGGGATCAATGAAGTTAACTTGTAAGGTCCAGCAGCCAAAGCTCACTGGACCCCCCTGGTGAGAAACCTGGAAGGTCGATATAAATAGTTGATATGCAGTAGTGTAAAACCACTCACTCAAACAACAAAATGTTTACTATTATCTGCATTATTCAGACTATTGTCCTCATCTTCATTGTTATCTGTACAACATTTCGGTTGATATGCCCTCCAGCCTTCTTCAGGTATTTCTTTTTGGACTCGGGAACCTTTTTGTTATCTGTACAACATTTCAGCCGATATGCCCTTCGGCAGGTATTTCTTGTCGGACTCGGGAACTTTGTTGTAATCGGGAACCTTCTTGTCGTAATCGGGAGCCATCACGGAACTTTGCACCTAACCCTTTATTCAGTCCACGGGGGGGTATCCTGTTCTCATTTCGCTAACCATAGTTGGGGTAGGGGCGTTAAGCCGTGTTAATTATTATTCTATGTTACTGCTGCCCTTGATCAAGATTGAACCTACAATCCAGAGATAATTGTCACTTAGAACTGTCTTAACCTACTACCTTATCCACTAGGCCATGTGTCTAATTGGACAATGAAAATGAGGACAATAGTCCAAATAATGCAGATAATACTAATCATCAAGCCTCATCTCAAATATTCAGAGAAATAAAAGAAATGTTGGGAATTTCCATACACACCAAATGATATACAGGAAGTAAATTAAAATTATTGTCCTGAGATTATCTAATGATTTTAGTTTTAAAAACAGTATAAAACCAGGGTAATCTGAACATCAGTTACATAAATGCGAGTAACCTTCCCTTGTTTGTTTCACTTTGAGGAAGCCATACATTTTGGTCGGACATTTTCATTTCACCGTAAATCTACATTAAAAATCTGAATTTGTTTGAATCAATGCAACTGCATGTTTTAACACGAAAATATCATAAAATGTGTTCTTAATTGTGCTTGCGCATTATTTGAAATGAATTTAATTGTTATTAAGAACACATTTTATGATATATTTATTCCCTGGTTATGAAATACAAGACATATGATATATATGAGAGAGAGTCATAAAAAAGTAAAGTTGGCAAAGTGGACTAGGGTAGGTTGATTTTGGAACTGTAACGTCTCCCTTGTGGTGAAAGCTGCAAATTAACATAAAGAATTACAACACAAAATATTTGTCTTCAAAACTTTACCTTCGTTTGAGGAAATAAATTTCAATCTTTTAAAATGTTATCCCTGTTTATAGCTTAATTAATGAGATAAAAAAGCATATCGGAGGCGTCAGTGATGATGGGGGGTGGGCATATTTTCAATTTGAATTCTAGTCATAATATTTTATTCGTTTCATCTCAGTAACATAAAAAGACAACCTTTTCTGTTTTAAGTATTGAAATTGCTAAATTTTCTAACCAATTTCTGGGCCAAATATTGTGAAAATGAAGATTTTATCTGATGATCTTTGATGCTATTTCCTCAAACAATGGTGCAAGTAAGAGATCTAGTTTTTTGGTATCAGTATTTATCATACCAACACACAACTTTTGCTGTTTGAGAGAATGGGACCATATGACCTTCAGGCACCCCTTTTGCGATCTCGATTCATAAGCACGTTTTTCATTCACACCGTCAAAATCCGATTGTTTGTTAGGGGTTAGTTTTATAATTAAAAAAAACAAAAAAACTCTAAAATCATCTGTTAATAAACAACTGGATTTTGACGGTGTAAATTAAAAAAATGTCCTTAAGAAACGAGATTGCAAAAGAGGTGCCTAAAGGTCATATGATCCGAGAATTTGATATTTTTTAAAAAAGGGGAAAAAAAAATCAACCTACCCTACTTGTCAGATCCCCTTTTTCACTAGTGCTAAACCAGGGAGATTGTTTTTGCTTTCGGAGATGGAGCGCTACACCTACCATCAGCTCCCCAACTTTACCGTACAAATCAGATTACCCAAACTGTGTTACACATGTCACTTGCGATTCGTCGGCAGATGCTATACCAACTGAAGTCAAACCAGCCCTAAAAACAATGTATAAAGGGCCGGGTTAGCTCAGTCGGTAGAGCGTTCGGCTAGAAACCACAAGGTTCCTAGTTCGATACCGGCCCTCGCCAACTCAGCGTACGAGTAGCACAGGGATCTGTGCGGTAAAGTAAGGAGCTGACGGTAGGTGTGGCGCTCCACCTCAGACGCCAAAACAATCTCCTTGGTCTAGCGCAAGTGAAAAGGGGATAGACTCCCTCGCTGATTGGCTGATACCGACTTTAGGCCGCCCCGACGACTTTACATTTTTTTTAACTTTTAAAAAAGGAAAATAACATTCTCTTTATTTAAAAAAAAAAAAAAAAAAAAAAAAAAAAAAATGACTCATTATTTTGTTATCAGTAAGTTGAAAATTTATAAATACATTTCAGGAAATAATTTTATTTCTGATAAGCAGAAACAAAGTTATTTTCTAACTTGGGATAAAAAAATAAAAAATAGAAAAATCATTGGATCATTTGAATTATTTCAGAGTTTAAAAACAGACATCTCAACTATTGATGGCAAACTCCTAAACTCTGTAGAACAATTTAGGTACTTAGGCAGTAATATCTCATCCACAGAAAGCGATGTTAATGCCCGCATAGGAACGGCATGGTCCACTATAAATGAATTATCAGTCATATGGAAATCCAAACTCAGACAAGTTAAAGAGACAATTCTTCCAAGCCATTGTCGTGTCAGTACTGCTGTATGGCTGCACCACCTGGACCCTAACGAAGCGACTAGAGAATAAACTAGATGGGAGCTGCACAAGAATGCTGCATGTGATCCTGAACAAGATGGAAACAACACCCCACAAGAAAACAGCTACCACATATCACCCAAACCATCCAAGTAAGAAGGACAAGACACACAGGACACTGCTGGAGAAGCAAGGATGAACTCATGTGACATCCTCCTGTGGAAGCCAGTGTGGGCCGACCAGCAAAGACGTACATTGACCAGCTCTGTGCAGATACAGGATGCTGCATAGAGGACCTCCCAAGAATGATGAGTGCCTGCTGAAAAAGTGACCCGTGCTAGTTATGAACCGCCTAGCGGTTTGAAGGCCATTTTTACTGACAAGTTAATGTGATAAGAAAGCGATATTTTACAGCCACCCCCAAGTTTTTTTTATCGACAATATAAATATTTTACACCCCACCCCCTTAAAAAAAATTTTTTTGTATTATACTATAACATGAACAGTTACAGTGTAACTGAATATTTTGACTTGGACAAAAATTTGACCTTAAATAACCCAAATGGTGCTAACACATTGTTAAAACCAATTACTAAGAAAGTATAAATATAAATACACACAACATATCTTAACCGTTAGGCATGACATAACATGGACGGGTTGATATGCCGTTAAAAATCAACCAACCTTAAATAATCAATTTAATCTTAATTCGTTTTTAAAATGAAAAGCAAACGAAAATTTGGATATGGTATAGGACAGGTATACCTATGTTACACCGCTATCTACTTACTAGGTCACGTGATATTTTGATTAAATAAAAAAAAAAAAATACTTTTACGATCATCAAATGATTAAATCAAATTTCATAATTAAAAATGGGCGTAAAATTCTCTTACACTTTATGGGGAGGTAGTGATATCAGAAGGGACCATTTTTAATTTCCTTTTTTTTTCTGGCGTAAACGTAGTTTTGATTTTGTTTGAACTTTTAAATGAATAAATAAATAAATAAAATACAGATTTTTCGCCGGAAAATGAGAAGAAAAAAAAATTAACACCAATTGCAGACTTTAAAGAGATAAACTAAAGTAAATGTTTTGGTAAAAAAGAACAATTTCCTCGTAAATTCCTACCATAAAATAAACTGAACCCTCATTTTATGTCCGTGTTTTTGCAATAAATGTTTTTTTGTTTTTTTTTGCACCCGTTATTTTACAATACTAAATATATTTTATTTATTTATTTTAATATTCATTTCAATGTGCATATTCTAAAAGTTTTTATTTTGTGATAATGTTTAGTTTTAAAGTGTGGGCTCGTTTTACAATTTAGGCATAAATTGGATCCTCCTTTTATGACCGTAATTTTGTTTTTTTGTCGACGATGATTAAAATCTGACGTTATTATTTTAGAGTACCAAAGCCAAAAAGAAAAGAAATAACAACAACAAAAGGTAATATTCGACTTTTTACTCGTAAATTTCTGCCATAAAATTAGGCTTGGGCATTTTATGGTAGGAATTTACGAGTAAAAAGTTGAAGTGTAAAAACGAACCCCCATTTTAAAAGTAAGCATTCTCATAAAATAAAAACTTACAGAATATACACATTGAAGTGAATATTAAAATAAATAAAGAAAATATATTTAGTATTGTAAAATAACGGGTGCAAGAAAAATAAAACATTTATTGCAAAAACACGGACATAAAATGAGGGTTCAGTTTATTTTATGGTAGGAATTTACGAGGAAATAGTACTTTTTTTACCAATGTTTTTTTTGTTTTGTTTTTTAATATACAAAACCATGTTGTTGTTGTTGTTGTTGTTGTTGGGTAATCGACTTATTTTTGAACGTAAAAAAAAAAAAAATTTTTTAAATGTAAAATCAAAGTTTCTTTTTTTAAAAGACTTTTTTTTTTTTTTTTTTTTTTTTTTTTTTAAATCCCCGAGCCCTAAAATTGCAGACAAAAAGATAAAATAAAAAGAATATGTTTGTAAGACATACTTAAATTTGTGTTTTTGAAAATCAAATATGAGAAATAAATCTAAACAAAAACGGGGTGGGTCTACCTACAACTAACATGTTAATATTTCAATTTCTGTTTTTACGGATGTCGAGATCAGATATAACCATATATATCTAAGCAAACCATATTATTTGGAAAATGAATTAAAAACAATAGAATAGATTTGTTTTAGCAATGAATAAATAGATAAAATATAGACCAGAATGGATGTTTGTTTAAATTTTATTTACGCAAGGTTAACAGAAAGCTTAAAGAAAATTTAATTATTGTATTATGTCAACAACGGTCTTCCGTAATAGAAAATATACAACTATGATTTCTTAAAACTACAGATTTGTTTTAGCAATTAGAATAAATAGATAAAATATAGACCAGGATGTATGTTGGCTTTAATTCTATTTACGCAGGTTTAACAAAGAAAGCTTGAAGAAAATTTATATAGTGCATTATGTCAACAATGGTCTTCCGTACGAGAAAATATACAACTAAAAGAACGTACAGATTGGGAAAATCCGTTTTGATTCAACACTACAGATTTATTTACGATTTTCCTGTGATATTTCACTTCCTTTTTGAAAAGGTTTTCTTTCATTTATTTAAGATATTTTTTCATCAAGTTAATTAGAGTTAAAACGACATTTTCAAAAAACAGTCTAAGACTGTTAAAAAAGAAAAAAGTTTTTTTGTTTTTTTTTAAGGTTTTATAACAAAATAAAATGCTTATAAAAACATTGGAGATTAGTTTTAGGTGAAATTTGTATTAGAAAATGACCCCTCATTTTATGGTCATTGCAGTTTCAAATAAATATCAAATTAATTTGATTTTTAAAAATTCTGATTTGAATAAATTTTAATATGTTATTGATCTGTCTTTACCTTAATAAAAAAATCAAATTTTTCTGATATTTGCAAAGGTCATGTTTTTCGTAAAAATAAGAATGGAGTTTTATAAAATAGAAAAAATACTTTACTAAAAAAATTAAATAAAAATAATAGTAATAAAATAATAATCCTAAAAAAAAAAAACAAAAAAAAAACAAGAAAAACATATCAATTAACCCTTTTTTTTTTAAATGCCTTAATTATTGAATTATATTATATAATTAAATACGTCATTAAAAAAAGGTTTATTTGTTTTTCTTAAGATTATTTATTATTATTTTTTTTTTTTAGTAAAGTATTTTTTGTATAAAACTGTTTATAAAAAACACAAGAAAAACAAATAAATTAACCTTTTTTAAACGCCTTAATTATTTAATTATATTAAACATTGATTTTTCTTGTTTTTTAGGATTATTTATTATTATTAATATTTTTTTTTTTTTAGTAAAGTATTTTTTATAAAACTCAGTTTAAAACAAGAAAAACAAATAAATGAACCATTTTTTAAATGCCTTAATTATTTAATTATATTAAAAATTGATTTATAAAAAAAATAAAGAAAACAAATAAATTACCCTTTTCTTTTAAATGCCTTAATTATTTGGTTATATTAATAATAAAGTTTATTATTAATATAATTAAATAATTAAGGCATTTTAAAAAAGGTTCATTTGTTTTTCTTGTTTTTCTAAAGATTATTATTATCATTATTTTAGTAAAGTATTTTTTTTTGGGGGGATATTTTAATTATTTAATTATATTAATAATAAACTGATATTATCACCTACATTTTAACGATTTACTCTGTAAAAAAAAAAAACATACACGACTCACATTTTTTATTTATAGAGAATTTTAAAGTTAAAGAAATTTATTTAATTTTATACTTACATTGATGTTAAGGTTTTATTTTTTGTTGTTTTGTTTCTTTATAATTATAACAACAGTAATAATAATGATAATAGTTAAAATAAATTGATTTAATTTTATACTTATGTTGTTGTAGTTGTTAAGGCTTTATTTTTTGTTGTTTTGTTTTATTTTAATAATTATAATAGTTTTAATAATAATGAAGATAATAGTTATAATCATAATAATAGTTAAAATAAATTGATTTAATTTCATATTTATGTTGTTGTAGTTAAGGTTTTATTTTTTGTTGTTTTCTTTCTTTATAATTATAATAGTTTTAATAATAATGATAATAGTTATAATTATAATAAGTTAAAATAAATTGATTTAATTTTATACTTGTAGTTGTTAAGGTTTGTTTTTTAGTGGTGCTGTTTCTTTATAATAATAATAATAATAATAATAGTTATAATTTAGTTACAAATAATAATAATAGTTTAAAAGTAAAGAAATTGATTTAATTTTTGATACGTTGTTATTAAAGGTTTGCTTTTTCTGTTTTCTTTCTTTATAATTGTAATAGTTATAATAATGACGATAATAATGTTTTGTTTCTTTATAATTAATTATAATAGAAATAATGATAATAATAGTTATTAATGCTATAATACTTATAATAGTTAAAGTAAAGAAATTGATTTAATTTTATACTTACGTTGTTGTTGTTGTTAAGGGTTTCTTCTTTTTTCTTGTTCTGTTTCTTTATAATTTTTTTATAAAATATCCAGCAGTTTTTTTTTGTTGTTTTTTTTGCAGATAATTTCTGTGTTGTGTAAAATATTATATAGTTCAATTTTTTCTTCTTTTCTTTTTTTTCTGTCTTTTTTAAAAGATCAGATTTAATTTATAATGTACTCTTTCCGTCCCAGTTTCGTTTTTTTTAAATTTTATTTATTTTTCATACGAGTCACATGAGAATGAAACTTTCTTTTTTCTTTTTTTTTTTTTTTTCAAATGAATAAATAAACAAAATACAAAACGGACACCTTGTCTTTTTTTTTTAAAATTCAACACTAAAAACGAAAATTTGCTCTCTCGTCTGCTACAAGAAAAAATAAGATATTAAAATAGTTAGAATTAGAGTAAAATATAAAATATCTTTTCTTTTTTCTTATTTTTAAATTACAGAAACCAAAAAATGTCTTTTATAAGTTTTTTTTTTATGTCCTTTTCTCTTTAAAAAAAAAAAAATAAAAAGCAGACGAAAGAGATAAAATTTAACAAACTAAATACTATATCCGTTTTGCACAAAAAACCAAAAAACAAAACACTATTTCTCCTTCTTCAGCGCTTCACACATCTTATATCTAATCTTACCGTGTCCTGCATGGTCGACACGGGACGTATAAATCCGTCAGGTTAACTAATATTAATAAAAAAACCGTGACAACCTGTAAAAAAAAAAAATACCGACTAAATGTCGACCCCTGCCTTTACGATTTTTGGCTTTCTCTTCGTCTCAAATGTCGGCTTGGTCGCTTACGTCTTTAACAAATCACACAAAAATCTACATGAATTATCTCCCTTTGATATATCAAGATTTATTTTTTTAAATTTACTACCTTGCGCTATTATAGTGGTTTCATTAATGTAATTACCACCAAGTTTCCTTGTAAAATGTACACCTCCTATATTTAACACAATGAAACTTGCATAAAGGTTAATATCATGTAGAAAATGTTTTGTCCATTCAAAAGAAGAAACATTAAACAAACTCCTGTTGATTTTTTTTTCAAATTTCAGCTTACGGAAATAATGAAAATTATGAACAAAAAACAATGTTTCCATTTTTGCACCGTTAAATCAATTGAAATTTAACGTAGCCAAAAACACGTTATGACTACAGGCTTTTTAAAAAATTCTATGAAAAATCAATTAATGGTCCGATTTTCACAAAATATTTCCATAAATATTTACATTTTAATGTAGATATGTCTGAAATAGTTTTTTTCCAAAATATATTAGGATAAATATATATTTTTTTACGAGGTCTACCCCCCCCTGCCTATTTTATTTTATGAAATATCAAAAAAAAATGAACCGACAAAAAACGATTTTTACTTTTTTTCTATAAAGATAAGAGTCTGAATAATTAGATCAGAATATTTGTATAAGTGTCGATGCGAGATCTTTTTTAGTAAAAGAACCATGAATACAGAATTCTGCTAAAAAAATATCAATAAAGAAATCGTCCATGTTGTAAAAAAACGGACTGTTTTACTTATTTTTCAAGATAACAGTGAGTAATTTTCCCCCAATCGGATAATCTGATCTTTGAATTAACTGTTTTTCTTTGTAACAACTCTTTATGTTCGTTATTTCTTTTTTGCGAGATTAAAAAAAAAAGTTTTAAAATATTTACGTTTCTTTCTTCAATATGGCCTAAACTGATCATGTGACCCATTTTGGTGGTACCTAGTGGTTTCATTTAGTGTGGGAAAATTATCTACATATGTAACAAGGATATTTACCACTCATCCCACTTATGAGGGTGTGACACAAGGACATTTTTATGTGGGGCTCACCCACAAGCCGAAGCTCATGGGTGGTAGGTGCAAAAAAATGCGTTGATCCCGTCAGCATTCCCAACCGAGGGGGGTGCCTCAGGCACTGGGCAATAAACCCAGCCCTGCCACTCTAAATCAAGGGGGCAGGTGTTGTCTGGGGAGATAGCACCCTGGGATCAACGCTGTTAACATTATTTATCCGGTCCAGAGGCCGAAGCACTCTGAACCCACCAACCTGAGAGTCGAAGGAATCTACACATGTTATAAAATAACAAGACACGAAGGAAAACGACTGTACTCCAAGTTTGCAAATATGAGATAACCATGTTATAACAGAAATAGATATCTCTTATGATTCACAATCCTTAATTCACAATATATCCACTCGCTAACAGAGCAAAACAAAACACGAGTGACGGACGCCTACCAGCGGAAGTTAACCCAACAGTACCCTAAAACAAAGTGACCAAATTGACATGGATCTGCGCATAGGCTCAGAAATAACTTCCGGTCAAAGGAACAATATTGATAAACAAGAAAAATATACTCTAATTAATGTTTTTTCAACCAATGAAAAACCTTCCCGCTAAACGCTCCAAAAGCATTTCTGGAACCTATCTCGTCACTATATAAATCTGGCATTTGGGGACCAAAGCAGTTGACCGAGGGCTGCCAAGCCATTAGTATCGCCGACCGGTGTGCAGGATCAAAGAGCCGCTACATCCACCCACTACCACGCACACCGCGCCTACCCAACCAATTCAACCTTGCTTCAACTCTTCACCACAGCCGACACGATACCCTTACCTTCCCTGACCACTACGGCACTACCCACTACAACTCACTAGGCCACTGGGCCCTTCTTGACTTATTACCCACACCAAGTGACTACAACTATCATCAATCTTACCATACGCCTGTCAACTCGAGTGATCATATCAACTTACATCACACCCTACCGATACCAACTATAACTACCACACCAGGTCCTCCTGCCTGCATCACCAACCCCACGCCACTCACCGGCCACAGAAAGCCTCCTGACGTATCATCATACGACACCCACTGCACCTCACGACCCCCGGGCCATTCCTGACTTACTCCACTCGGCCATTCCAGAGATTACTACTAATTCTTCTGATGACAACACCAACGTTTTCAACCCATGTTTATTTTTAATCAACGATTTAACCAAATTTCTCGTCCATTATTTCTTCTTTGCATACCATACACTTTTAGAGATATATCATTATATATCAACCACGAGTGTGGCAGACAGGTGAAGAGTTAAAGAAATAACCAAACAACTGGAATTCGAATAAAAGACATGTATTGGACGCATGAAACAATGAGGTTGCAAACTTTTAGTTCGTCTGCACAAATGTTTATAATTTGTCACTTAACTGATATCGAAGACCCTTGGCAACGGCCATCTGATAGTTTGGATATGATAGACGTTCTATTTTGACGTCCGACTCCGATGCTGGTTGTTGAGGAAGAGGTGGAGCAACCCTTTTTTTTAGGTCCGACTCCGATGAAGGCTGAATCAGAAGAGGGCACAAGAATGTGCCTATTCGGCTTTGCCGCCAAAGTATGCTGGGTTGTGATTGGTTGGTTCGAAACAGAGGCTTGTAGACAAGGACGATAACCCCCATACCTCAGAATTCTGAATAATGTATATAACAAGTATTACAGAATAAAGGTAAAATTAATTTTTGACTTGCTAATCTTTGCAGGTGCCCGTGGTGTAACAGTTATCGTTGTAGGAATTTCTGGATAAACATGTCTGTGTTTCCCTTTGCGTGAATGCCCTTGGGAAAAGTATGGATCCATCTGATCTCCCTCCAGATAGGCATAAATAATAGGACAGACTGGGTTCTTTAGTGATGGTTAGGCAACTTTTATGGTTAAGCCTTTTTTATAACCCCAGCTTGTAAAAAGGATAACTGTCAGTTACATTTCTATAATAAAAATCATTGTCCAATGCATTTTCATAGTAAAAATGATTGTCCAATGCATTTTCATAATAAAAATGATTGTCCAATGCATTTTCATAGTAAAAATCATTGTCCAATGCATTTTTATAGTAAAAATCATTGTCCAATTCATTTTCATAGTAAATATCGTTGTCCAATGCATTTTCATAATAAAAATCATTGTCCAATGCATTTTCATAGTAAAAATCATTGTCCAATGCATTTTCATAGTAAAAATCATTGTCCAATGCATTTTCATAGTAAAAATCATTGTCCAATGCATTTTCATAGTACAAATCATTGTCCAATGCATTTTCATAGTAAAAATCATTTTCCAATGCATTTCATAATAAAAAATCATTGTCCAATGCATTTTCATAGTACAAATCATTGTCAATGCATTTTCATAGTAAAAATCATTGTCCAATGCATTTTCATAGTAAAAATCATTGTTCAATGCATTTTCATAATCATTGTCCAATGCATTTTCAAATCATTGTCCAATGCATTTTCATAGTAAAAATCATTGTCCAATGCATTTTCATAGTACAAATCATTGTCCAATGCATTTTCATAGTAAAAATCATTGTCCAATGCATTTTCATAATAAAAATCATTGTCCAATGCATTTTCATAGTACAAATCATTGTCCAATGCATTTTCATAGTAAAATCATTGTCTAATGCATTTTCATAGTAAAAATCATTGTCCAATGCATTTTCATAATAAAAATCATTGTCCAATGCATTTTCATAATAAAAATCATTGTCCAATGCATTTTCATAGTAAAAATCATTGTCCAATGCTTTCATAGTACAAATCATTGTCCAATGCATTTTCATAATAAAAATCATTGTCCAATGCATTTTCATAGTACAAATCATTGTCTAATGCATTTTCATAGTAAAAATCATTGTCCAATGCATTTTCATAATAAAAATCATTGTCCAATGCATTTTCATAATAAAAATCATTGTCCAATGCATTTTCATATTAAAAATCATTGTCCAATGCATTTTCATAGTAAAAATCATTGTCCAATGCATTTTAATAATAAAAATCATTGTCCAATGCATTTTCATAGTAAAAATCATTGTCCAATGCATTTTCATAGTAAAATCATTGTCCAATGCATTTTCATAGTACAAATCATTGTCCAATGCATTTTCATAGTAAAAATCATTTCATTCATCAATGCATTTTCATAAAAATCATTGTCCAATGCATTTTCATAGTAAAATCATTGTCCAATGCATTTTCATAGTAAAAATCATTGTCCAATGCATTTTCATAATAAAAATCATTGTCCAATGCATTTTCATAGTAAAAATCATTGTCAATGCATTTTCATAGTAAAAATCATTGTCAATGCATTTTCATAATAAAAATCATTGTCCAATGCATTTTCATAGTAAAAATCATTGTCCAATGCATTTTCATAATAAAAATCATTGTCCAATGCATTTTCATAGTAAAATCATTGTCCAATGCATTTTCATAAAAAAATCATTGTCCAATGCATTTTCATAATAAAAATCATTGTCCAATGCATTTTCATAATAAAAATCATTGTCCAATGCATTTTCATAGTAAAAATCATTGTCCAATGCATTTTCATAGTACAAATCATTGTCCAATGCATTTTCATAATAAAAATCATTGTCCAATGCATTTTCATAGTAAAAATCATTGTCCAATGCATTTTCATAGTAAAAATCATTGTCCAATGCATTTTCATAATAAAAATCATTTCCAATGCATTTTCATAATAAAAATCATTTTCCAATGCATTTTCATAGTAAAAATCATTGTCCAATGCATTTTCATAATAAAATCATTGTCCAATGCATTTTCATAATAAAAATCATTGTCCAATGCATTTTCATATAAAAATCATTGTCCAATGCATTTTCATAGTAAAATCATTGTCCAATGCATTTTCATAGTAAAAATCATTTTCCAATGCATTTTCATAATAAAAATCATTGTCCAATGCATTTTCATAGTAAAATCATTGTCCAATGCATTTTCATAGTAAAATCATTGTCCAATGCATTTTCATAGTAAAAATCATTGTCCAATGCATTTTCATAGTAAAAATCATTGTCCAATGCATTTTCATAGTAAAATCATTGTCCAATGCATTTTCATAGTAAAAATCATTGTCCAATGCATTTTCATAGTAAAAATCATTGTCCAATGCATTTTCATAGTAAAATCATTGTCCAATGCATTTTCATAGTAAAAATCATTGTCCAATGCATTTTCATAATAAAAATCATTGTCCAATGCATTTTCATAGTAAAAATCATTGTCCAATGCATTTTCATAGTAAAAATCATTGTCAATGCATTTTCATAGTAAAAATCATTGTCCAATGCATTTTCATAATAAAAATCATTGTCCAATGCATTTTCATAATAAAAATCATTGTCCAATGCATTTTCATAGTAAAAATCATTGTCCAATGCATTTTCATAGTAAAATCATTGTCCAATGCATTTTCATAATAAAAATCAAATGCATTTCATATAAAAATCATTGTCAATGCATTTTCATAAGTAAAAATCATTGTCCAATGCATTTTCATAATAAAAATCATTGTCCAATGCATTTTCCATAAAAATCATTGTCCAATGCATTTTCATATTAAAAATCATTGTCCAATGCATTTTCATAGTAAAAATCATTGTCCAATGCATTTTCATAATAAAAATCATTGTCCAATGCATTTTCATAGTAAAAATCATTGTCCAATGCATTTTCATAGTAAAAATCATTGTCCAATGCATTTTTCATAGTAAAATCATTGTCCAATGCATTTCATAGTAAAATCATTGTCCAATGCATTTTCATAGTAAAAATCATTGTTCAATGCATTTTCATAGTAAAATCATTGTCCAATGCATTTTCATAGTAAAAATCATTGTCCAATGCATTTTCATAGTATCATCAAATCATTGTCCAATGCATTTTCATAGTAAAAATCATTGTCCAATGCATTTTCATTAAAAATCATTGTCCAATGCATTCATAGTAAAAATCATTGTCAATGCATTTTCATAGTAAAATTGTCAATGATTTTCATAATAAAAAATCATCTTGGTCCAATTGCATTCATAGTAAAATCATTTGCTCCAATGATTACTATGAAAATGCATTGGACAATGATTTTTACTATGAAAATGCATTGGACAATGATTTGTACTATGAAAATGCATTGGACAATGATTTTTACTATGAAAATCATTGGACAATGATTTGTACTAGAAATGCATTGAACAATATTTTTACTATGGAAAATGCATTGGACAATGATTTTTACTATGAAAATGCATTGGACAATGATTTGTATATGAAAATGCATTGGACAATGATTTTACTATGAAAATGCATTGACAATGATTTTTTACTATGAAAATGCATTGGACAATGATTTTATTATTAAAATGCATGGACAATGATTTTTACTATGAAAATGCATTGGACAATGATTTTTAATATGAAAATGCATTGGACAATGATTTTTTATATGAAAATGCATTGGACAATGATTTTTATTATGAAAATGCATTGGACAATGATTTTTACTATGGAAAATGCATTAGACAATGATTTTGTACTATGAAAATGCATTGGACAATATTATTTATATATGAAAATGCATTGGACAATGATTTGTACTATGAAAATGCATTGGACAATGATTTTTACTATGAAAATGCATTGGACATTATGAAAATGCATTGGGACAATGATTTTTATTATGAAAAGCATTGACAATGATTTTTACATGCATTAGACAATGATTTTTACATTTTGGACAATGATTTTGTACTATGAAAATTGGACAATGATTTTTATTGCATTGGACAATGATTTTTACTATGAAAATGCATTGGACAATGATTTGTACTATGAAAATGCATTGGACAATGATTTTTTCTATGAAAATGCATTGGACAATGATTTTTACTATGAAAATGCATTGGACAATTGATTTGTTACTATGAAAATGCATTGAACAATGATTTTTACTATGAAAATGCATTGGACAAATTGATTTTTACTATGAAAATGCATTGACAATGATTTGTACTATGAAAATGCATGACAATGATTTGTACTATGAAAATGCATGGACAATATTTTTATTATTGAAATGCTACTATGAAAATGCATTGGACAATGATTTTACTATGAAAATGCATTGGACATGATTTTTACAATGATAAAAAATGCATTGGACAATGATTTTTATTATGAAAATGCATTGGACAATGATTTATTATGAAAATGCATTGGACAATTGATTTTTACTATGAAAATGCATTGGAAATGATTTTTATTAATTATGAAAATGCATTGGACAATGATTTTTACTATGAAAAATGCATTGGACAATGATTTTTACTATGAAAATGCATTGGACAATGATTTTTATTTATGAAAATGCATTGGACAATGATTTTACTATGAAAATGCATTGGACAATGATTTTTACTATAAAATGCATTGGGACAATGATTTTTATTATGAAAATGCATTGGACAATGATTTTATTATGGAAAATGCATGGACAATGATTTTTACTATGAAAATGCATGTGGACAATGATTTTTACTATGAAAATGCATTGGACAATGATTTTTATTATGAAAAATGCATTGGACAATGATTTGTACTATGAAAATGCATTGGACAATTGATTTTTACTATGAAAATGCATTGGACAATGATTTTTATTATGAAATGCATTAGACAATGATTTTTACTATGAAAATGCATTAGACAATGATTTTTACTATGAAAATGCATTGGACAATGATTTTTATTATGAAAATGCATTGGACAATGATTTTTACTATGAAAATGCATTGGACAATGATTTTTACTATGAAAATGCATTGGACAATGATTTGTACTATGAAAATGCATTGGACAATGATTTTTACTATGAAAATGCATTGGACAATGATTTGTACTATGAAAATGCATTGAACAATGATTTTTACTATGAAAATGCATTGGACAATGATTTTTACTATGAAAATGCATTGGACAATGATTTTACTATGAAATGCATTGGACAATGATTTTTTACTATGAAAATGCATTGGACATGATTTTTACTATGAAAATGCATTGGACAATGATTTTATTATAAAATGCATTGGACAATGATTTTTACTATGAAATGCATTGGACAATGATTTTTAATATGAAAATGCATTGGACATGATTTTTATTATGAAAATGCATTGGACAATGATTTTTATTATGAAAATGCATTGGACAATGATTTTACTATGAAAATGCATTAGACAATGATTTGTTACTATGAAAATGCATTGGACAATGATTTTTATTATGAAAATGCATTGGACAATGATTTGTACTATGAAAATGCATTGGACAATGATTTTTACTATGAAATGCATTGGACAATGATTTTATTATGAAAATGCATTGGACAATGATTTTTATTATGAAAATGCATTGGACAATGACTATGAAAATGCATTATTTTTACTATGAAAATGCATTGGACAATGATTTTTACTATGAAAATGCATGGACAATGATTTTTATTATGAAAATGCATTGGACAATGATTTTTACTATGAAATGATTGAAATGATTGTACTATGAAAATTGGACAATGATTTTACTATGAAAATGCATTGGCAATGATTTTTACTATGAAAATGCATTGGACAATGATTTTTACTATGAAAATGCATTGAACAATGATTTTTACTATGAAAATGCATTGGACAATGATTTTTACTATGAAAATGCATTGGACAATGATTTGTACTATGAAAATGCATTGGACAATGATTTGTACTATGAAAATGCATTGGACAATGATTTTTATTATGAAAATGCATTGGAAAATGATTTTTACTATGAAAATGCATTGGACAATGATTTGTACTATGAAAAATGCATTGGACAATGATTTTTACTATGAAAATGCTTGGACAATGATTTTACTATGAAAATGCATGGACAATGATTTTTACTATGAAAAATGCATTGGACAATGATTTTTATTATGAAATGCATTGGACAACGATATTTACTATGAAAAGAATTGGACAATGATTTTTACTATAAAAATGCATTGGACAATGATTTTTACTATGAAAATGCATTGGACAATCATTTTTATTATGAAAATGCATTGGACAATCATTTTTACTATGAAAATGCATTGGACAATGATTTTTATTATAGAAATGTAACTGACAGTTATCCTTTTTACAAGCTGGGGTTATAAAAAAGGCTTAACCATAAAAGTTGCCTAACCATCACTAAAGAACCCAGTCTGTCCTATTATTTATGCCTATCTGGAGGGAGATCAGATGGATCCATACTTTTCCCAAGGGCATTCACGCAAAGGGAAACACAGACATGTTTATCCAGAAATTCCTACAACGATAACTGTTACACCACGGGCACCTGCAAAGATTAGCAAGTCAAAAATTAATTTTACCTTTATTCTGTAATACTTGTTATATACATTATTCAGAATTCTGAGGTATGGGGGTTATCGTCCTTGTCTACAAGCCTCTGTTTCGAACCAACCAATCACAACCCAGCATACTTTGGCGGCAAAGCCGAATAGGCACATTCTTTGTGCCCTCTTCTGATTCAGCCTTCATCGGAGTCGGACCTAAAAAAAAGGGTTGCTCCACCTCTTCCTCAACACCAGCATCGGAGTCGGACGTCAAAATAGAACGTCTATCATATCCAAACTATCAGATGGCCGTTGCCAAGGGTCTTCGATATCAGTTAAGTGACAAATTATAAACATTTGTGCAGACGAACTAAAAGTTTGCAACCTCATTGTTTCATGCGTCCAATACATGTCTTTTATTCGAATTCCAGTTGTTTGGTTATTTCTTTAACTCTTCACCTGTCTGCCACACTCGTGGTTGATATATAATGATATATCTCTAAAAGTGTATGGTATGCAAAGAAGAAATAATGGACGAGAAAATTTGGTTAAATCGTTGATTAAAAATAAACATGGGTTGAAAACGTTGGTGTTGTCATCAGAAGAATTAGTAGTAATCTCTGGAATGGCCGAGTGGAGTAAGTCAGGAATGGCCGGGGGTCGTGAGGTGCAGTGGGTGTCGTATGATGATACGTCAGGAGGCTTTCTGTGGCCGGTGAGTGGCGTGGGGTTGGTGATGCAGGCAGGAGGACCTGGTGTGGTAGTTATAGTTGGTATCGGTAGGGTGTGATGTAAGTTGATATGATCACTCGAGTTGACAGGCGTATGGTAAGATTGATGATAGTTGTAGTCACTTGGTGTGGGTAATAAGTCAAGAAGGGCCCAGTGGCCTAGTGAGTTGTAGTGGGTAGTGCCGTAGTGGTCAGGGAAGGTAAGGGTATCGTGTCGGCTGTGGTGAAGAGTTGAAGCAAGGTTGAATTGGTTGGGTAGGCGCGGGTGTGCGTGGTAGTGGGTGGATGTAGCGGCTCTTTGATCCTGCACACCGGTCGGCGATACTAATGGTTGGCAGCCCTCGGTCAACTGCTTTGGTCCCCAAATGCCAGATTTATATAGTGACGAGATAGGTTCCAGAAATGCTTTTGGAGCGTTTAGCGGGAAGGTTTTTCATTGGTTGAAAAAACATTAATTAGAGTATATTTTTCTTGTTTATCAATATTGTTCCTTTGACCGGAAGTTATTTCTGAGCCTATGCGCAGATCCATGTCAATTTGGTCACTTTGTTTTAGGGTACTGTTGGGTTAACTTCCGCTGGTAGGCGTCCGTCACTCGTGTTTTGTTTTGCTCTGTTAGCGAGTGGATATATTGTGAATTAAGGATTGTGAATCATAAGAGATATCTATTTCTGTTATAACATGGTTATCTCATATTTGCAAACTTGGAGTACAGTCGTTTTCCTTCGTGTCTTGTTATTTATAACATGTGTAGATTCCTTCGACTCTCAGGTTGGTGGGTTCAGAGTGCTTCGGCCTCTGGACCGGATAAATAATGTTAACAGCGTTGATCCAGGGTGCTATCTCCCCAGACAACACCTGCCCCTTGATTTAGAGTGGCAGGGCTGGGTTTATTGCCCAGTGCCTGAGGCACCCCCTCGGTTGGGAATGCTGACGGGATCAACGCATTTTTTGCACCTACCACCCATGAGCTTCGGCTTGTGGGTGAGCCCCACATAAAAATGTCCTTGTGTCACACCCTCATAAGTGGGATGAGTGGTAAATATCCTTGTTACATATGTAGATAATTTTCCCACACTAAATGAAAACCACTAGGTACCACCAAAATGGGTCACATGATCAGTTTAGGCCATATTGAAGAAAGAAACGTAATATTTTAAAACTTTTTTTTTAATCTCGCAAAAAAGAAATAACGAACATAAAGAGTTGTTACAAGAAAAACAGTTAATTCAAAGATCAGATTATCCGATTGGGGGAAAATTACTCACTGTTATTTGAAAAATAAGTAAAACAGTCCTTTTTTTACAACATGGACGATTTCTTTATTGATATTTTTTTAGCAGAATTCTGTATTCATGGTTCTTTTACTAAAAAGATCTCGCATCGACACTTATACAAATATTCTGATCTAATTATTCAGACTCTTATCTTTATAGAAAAAAAGTAAAAATCGTTTTTTGTCGGTTCATTTTTTTTTGATATTTCATAAAATAAAATAGGCAGGGGGGGGTAGACCTCGTAAAAAAAATATATTTATCCTAATATATTTTGGAAAAAAACTATTTCAGACATATCTACATTAAAATGTAAATATTTATGGAAATATTTTTGAAAATCGGACCATTAATTGATTTTTCATAGAATTTTTTAAAAAGCTGTAGTCATAACGTGTTTTTGGCTACGTTAAATTTCAATTGATTTAACGGTGCAAAAATGGAAACATTGTTTTTTGTTCATAGATTTTCATTATTTCCGTAAGCTGAAATTTGAAAAAAAAAATCAACAGGAGTTTGTTTAATGTTTCTTCTTTTGAATGGACAAAACATTTTCTACATGATATTAACCTTTATGCAAGTTTCATTGTGTTAAATATAGGAGGTGTACATTTTACAAGGAAACTTGGTGGTATTACATTAATGAAACCACTATAATAGCGCAAGGTAGTAAATTTAAAAAAATAAATCTTGATATATCAAAGGGAGATAATTCATGTAGATTTTTGTGTGATTTGTTAAAGACGTAAGCGACCAGCCGACATTTGAGACGAAGAGAAAGCCAAAATCGTAAAGGCAGGGGTCGACATTTAGTCGGTATTTTTTTTTTTACAGGTTGTCACGGTTTTTTTATTAATATTAGTTAACCTGACGGATTTAACGTCCCGTGTCGACCATGCAGGACACGGTAAGATTAGATATAAGATGTTGTGAAGCGCTGAAGAAGGAGAAATAGTGTTTTGTTTTTTTGGTTTTTTGTGCAAAACGGATATAGTATTTAGTTTGTTAAATTTTATCTCTTTCGTCTGCTTTTTATTTTTTTTTTTTAAAGAGAAAAGACATAAAAAAAAAACTTATAAAAGACATTTTTTGGTTTCTGTAATTAAAAATAAGAAAAAAAAAAGATATTTTATATTTTACTCTAATTCTAACTATTTTAATATCTTATTTTTTCTTGTAGCAGACGAGAGAGCAAATTTTCGTTTTTAGTGTTGAATTTAAAAAAAAAAAGACAAGGTGTCCGTTTTGTATTTTGTTTATTTATTCATTTGAAAAAAAAAAAAAAAGAAAAAAAAAAGTTTCATTCTCATGTGACTCGTATGAAAAATAAATAAAATTTAAAAAAAACGAAACTGGACGGAAAGAGTACATTATAAATTAAATCTGATCTTTAAAAAAGACAGAAAAAAAAGAAAAGAAGAAAAAATTGAACTATATAATATTTTACACAACACAGAAATTATCTGCAAAAAAAAACAACAAAAAAAAACTGCTGGATATTTATAAAAAAATTATAAAGAAACAGAACAAGAAAAAGAAGAAACCCTTAACAACAACAACAACGTAAGTATAAAATTAAATCAATTTCTTTACTTTAACTATTATAAGTATTATAGCATTAATAACTATTATTATCATTATTTTCATTATAATTAATATAAAGAAACAAAACATTATTATCGTCATTATTATAACTATTACATTATAAAGAAAGAAAACAGAAAAAGCAAACCTTTAATAACAACTTATCAAAAATTAAATCAATTTCTTTACTTTTAAACTATTATTATTATTTGTAACTAAATTATAACTATTATTTATATTATTATTATTATAAAGAAACAGCACCACTAAAAAACAAACCTTAACAACTACAAGTATAAAATTAAATCAATTTATTTTAACTTATTATAATTATAACTATTATCATTATTATTAAAACTATTAAATTATAAAGAAAGAAAAAACAAAAAATAAAACCTTAACTACAACAACATAAATATGAAATTAAATCAATTTATTTTAACTATTTTATGATTATAACTATTATCTTCATTATTATTAAACTATTATAATTATTAAAATAAACAAAACACAAAAAAATAAAGCCTTAACAACTACAACAACATAAGTATAAAATTAAATCAATTTATTTTAACTATTATCATTTTATTACTGTTGTTATAATTATAAAGAAACAAAACAACAAAAAATAAAACCTTAACATCAATGTAAGTATAAAATTAAATAAAATTTCTTTAACTTTAAAATTCTCTATAAATAAAAAATGTGAGTCGTGTATGTTTTTTTTTTTTACAGAGTAAATCGTTAAAAGTAGGTGATAATATCAGTTTATTATTAATATTAATTAAATAATTAAAATATCCCCCCAAAAAAAAATACTTTACTAAAATAATGATAATAATAATCTTTAGAAAACAAGAAAAACAAATGAACCTTTTTTAAAATGCCTTAATTATTTAATTATATTAATTAATAAAAACTTTATTATTAATATAACCAAATAATTAAGGCATTTAAAGAAAAGGGTAATTATTTGTTTTCTTATTTTTTTTTATAAATCAATTTTTAATATAATTAAATAATTAGGCATTTAAAAAATGGTTCATTTATTTGTTTTTCTTGTTTAAACTGAGTTTTTATAAAAAATACTTTACTAAAAAAAAAAAAAATATTAATAATAATAAATAATCCTAAAACAAGAAAAATCAATGTTTAATATAATTAAATAATTAAGGCGTTTAAAAAGGTTAATTTATTTGTTTTTCTTGTGTTTTTTTATAAACAGTTTTATACAAAAAATACTTTACTAAAAAAAAAAATAATAATAAATAATCTTAAGAAAAACAAATAAACCTTTTTTTAATGACGTATTTAATTATATTATATAATTCAATAATTAAGCATTTAAAAAAAAAAAGGGTTAATGATTGATGTTTTCTTGTTTTTTTTTTGTTTTTTTTTTTTAGGATTATATTTTATTAATATTTTTATTTAATTTTTTTAGTAAAGTATTTTTTCTATTTTATAAAACTCCATTCTTATTTTTACGAAAAACATGACCTTTGCAAATATCAGAAAAATTTGATTTTTTTATTAAGGTAAAGACAGATCAAATAACATATTAAAATTTATTCAAATCAGAATTTTTTAAAATCAAATTAATTTGATATTTATTTGAAACTGCAAATGACCATAAAATGAGGGTCATTTTCTAATACAAATTTCACCTAAAACTAATCTCCAATGTTTTTATAAGCATTTTATTTTGTTATAAAACCTTAAAAAAAACAAAAAAACTTTTTTCTTTTTTAACAGTCTTAGACTGTTTTTTGAAAATGTCGTTTTAACTCTAATTAACTTGATGAAAAATATCTTAAATAAATGAAAGAAAACCTTTCAAAAAAGGAAGTGAAATATCACAGGGAAAATCGTAAATAAATCTGTAGTGTTGATCAAAACGGATTTTCCCAATCTGTACGTTCTTTTAGTTGTATATTTTCTCCTACGGAAGACCATGTTGACATAATGCACTATATAAATTTCTTCAAGCTTTCTTTGTTAAACCTGCGTAAATAGAATTAAAGCCAACATACATCACTGGTCTATATTTTATCTATTTATTCTAATTGCTAAAACAAATCTGTAGTTTTAAGAAATCATAGTTGTTATTTTCTATTACGGAAGACCGTTGTTGACATAATACAATAATTAAATTTTTCTTTAAGCTTTCTGTTAACCTTGCGTAAATAAAATTTAAACAAACATCCATTCTGGTCTATATTTTATCTATTTATTCATTGCTAAAAACAATCTATTCTATTGTTTTTAAATTCATTTCCAAATAATTGGTTTGCTTAGATATATATGGTTATATCTGATCTCGACATCCGTAAAACAGAAATTGAAATATTAACATGTTAGTTGTAGGTAGACCCACCCCGTTTTTGTTTAGATTTATTTCTCATATTTGATTTTCAAAAACACAAATTTAAGTATGTCTTACAAACATATTCTTTTTATTTTATCTTTTTGTCTGCAATTTTAGGGCTCGGGATTTAAAAAAAAAAAAAAAAAAAAAAAAAAAAAAAGTCTTTTAAAAAAAGAAACTTTATTTTACATTTAAAAAAAATTTTTTTTTTTTACGTTCAAAAATAAGTCGAATTACCGAACAACAACAACAACAACAACAACATGTTTTGTATATTAAAAAACAAACAAAAAAAAACATTGGTAAAAAAAGTACTATTCNTTATGCCCATTAAACACCTGACCCTAATTTAATCCCTTAATTTTCACCCTGATATTTATCTAAAAAAAAAAAAAAAAAAATGCGAACTCGTTTCCAAATGTAGACATTTGAACAAATTTTATTATGCCATTTAACACCTGACCCTAATTAATCCCTTAATTTTCACCCTGTATTTATCTAAAAAAAAAAAAAAAAAATGCGAACTCGTTTCCAAATGTAGACATTTGAACAAATTTTTATTATGCCATTAACACCTGACCCTAATTAATCCCTTAATTTCACCCTGTATTTTCTAAAAAAAAAAAAAAAAAGATGCGAACTCATTTTCAAATGTAGACATTTGAACAATTTTATTATGCCATTTAACACTGACCTAATTAATCCTTAATTTTCACCTGTATTTATCTAAAAAAAAAAAAAAATGCGAACTCTTTCCAAATGTAGACATTTGAACAAATTTTTATTATGCCATTTAACACTGACCCTAATTAATCCCTTAATTTCACCCTCGTATTTATCTAAAAAAAAAAAAAAAAAATGCGAACTCATTTTCCAAATGTAGACATTTGAAACAAATTTTTATTATGCCATTTAACACCTGACCCTAATTATCCCTTAATTTTCACCCTGTATTTATCTAAAAAAAAAAAAAAAAAAAATGCGAACTCGTTTCCAAATGTAGACATTTGAACAAATTTTTAATTATGCCATTTAACACCTGACCCTAATTAATCCCTTATTTTCACCCTGTATTCTCTAAAAAAAAAAAAAAAAAAAAAAAATGCGAACTGTTTCCAAATGTAGACATTTGAACAATTTTTATTATGCATTAACACCTGACCCTAATTAATCCCTTAATTTCACCCTGTATTATCTAAAAAAAAAAAAAAAAAAAAAAATGCGAACTTGTTTCCAAATGTAGACATTTGAACAAATTTTTATTATGCCATTTAACACCTGACCCTAATAATCCCTTAATTTTCACCCTGTATTTATCTAAAAAAAAAAAAAAAAAATGCGAACAAGCTCCAAATGTAGACATTTGAACAAATTTTATATATGCCATTTAAACACCTGACCCTAATTAATCCCTTAATTTTCACCCTGTATTTATCTAAAAAAAAAAAAAAAAAAATGCGAACTCGTTTCCAAATGTAGACAATTTGAACAAATTTTTATTATGCCATTTAACACCTGACCCTAATTAATCCCTTAATTTTCACCCTGTATTTATCTAAAAAAAAAAAAAAAAATGCGAACTCGTTTCCAAATGTAGACATTTGAACAAATTTTTATTATGCCATTTAACACCTGACCCTAATTAATCCCTTAATTTTCACCCTGATTTATCTAAAAAAAAAAAAAAAAGATGCGAACTCAGTTTCAAATGTAGACATTTGAACAAATTTTTATTATGCCATTTAACACCTGACCCTAATTAATCCCTTAATTTTCACCCTGTATTATCTAAAAAAAAAAAAAAAAAATGCGAACTCATTTTCCAATGTAGACATTTGAACAAATATTATCCATTTAACACCTGACCCTAATTAATCCCTTAATTTCACCCTGTATTTATCTAAAAAAAAAAAAAAAAAAGAAAGATGCGAACTCGTTTTCAAATGTAGACATTTGAACAAATTTTTATTATGCCATTTAACACCTGACCCATAATTAATCCTTAATTTTCACCCCGTATTATCTAAAAAAAAAAAAAAAAAATGCAACTTCATTTCCAAATGTAGACATTTGAACAAATTTTTATATGCCATTTAACACTGACCCTAATTAATCCCTTAATTTTCACCCTCTATTTATCTAAAAAAAAAAAAAAAAGAAAGTCATCTAGAATCAAGACCTAAGCCAGTTATTTATTACTTTTTTTTAGATTCAAAAAAAATTTTTTTAATACAACTTTTTTAGCGGTTATAATCATTTGCCATACGTGTGATACGCTTCATGTTGATTAAATGCTAAACAACCACAGTTTTCAAATTCTTAAGCATTTTTACCGTCTCGTCTGATGAAGTGTGCATGAAAGGCATGAGAACTTAGTAATGGATATTAAGATCCATAATATT
>JALAJA010000104.1:172500-177500 GCA_023376005.1 Doryteuthis pealeii | reverse complement strand
TTTTCCCACACATTTTTCTAATTCAACGCATCCAAAACATCCATCATCTTTTATCCATATAAATCCTTGTTTTCTTCTCATTTTCAAAGTCGTAATGAAGATTTCCATTGTAAACCGAAATGCTCGAGTATCGACTATAAATTGCCATCCATCAGTTCTCTTCAGGATAGTCCTGTTTGAAACATGCTGCCACTACTTGACATTTAATATACTGCACAAGTGACGCATGTATTAGACATGTAGCCTGTGGGCATCCGCTTTGTATACCGTCCAGGTTTCCACACCATACTTCAGCTTGTAATTACACAGTAAAAGTACTACATAAATGTAAGTAAAGTCGTCGGGGTAACCTAATGTTGGTATCAGCCAGACAGCGAGGGAATCTATCCTCTTTTCACTAGCTCTAGACTAAGGAGATTGCTTTTGGTGTTTGAGGTAGTGCACCACACCTAACATCAGCTCCTCACTTTACTGCACAGTCGGACGCTCTACTGACTGAGCTAAACCGGCCCTTGCTATAAATTATTTTTTTATAACAAAAAAAAAAACTCCCCGGCAATACCAGGTACCCCTACTAGTCCCTAATTTTTTTTACTGGAAATTATCTTTGGGTCGTTGTGATTCATATTTGGTATAGGACTTAGGGGTGGGGTAGATATGGAGGTGTGTGGCATAATGGTTAGAATCATAGGAAATGGACTCATCGACCAGAGTTCAAATCCTACACAAAGCTATTTGCACTTTCATATAGCGCTAATACACTTGGGAAAGGTATGAATCCATATATTCTCCCTCCAGCTATGGGTAAAATAGTAGGGCAAACTGGGTTCATTAACCTTGGATAGGTAACCAGTTTAGGAGAAGGAAAACTCTGAATTTGAAAAACCTGAGGTCGGTCGTTGATTGGGTTTGTGGCATTCCTTGTGCACCAATTCTTTCCTATCCTCTGTGCCAAAAAGTGTGGATGGTTCAACACAAGCCTTCACCACTATAAACAAAACATTGTGTAGGTTGTTCATTGTATGAACCCTTATGCGTTGAAATCAACATGAGAGTGCATTTTTTTTTTTTTTTTTTTTTCACCATTTAGGACTTGGAGTCTGCAGTGGATGATGATAAATATAAAAAGCAGACCAATAATTACATATATATATATATATATATATATATACTAACAAAGACTTGCACCTTCTGCCAGGCACAAATATTTAACTTTTAATTTAATAAGATACATTAAATTGGACTAAAAAATAAAAAGAAATCAATAAATCCTGGATGAAGCAACAGTTCATATAGCACTAATACCCTTGGGAAAGGTATGAATCCAACTACTCTGGCTCCAGTTATAGGTAAATATTAGGACAGAGACTGGGCTGTTTAACCTTGATTAGGCAACCAGTCCAGGAGTAAGAAAACTCTGAATTCAAACCTGTTAAACTCCGCTTGGGGTGGTCACTACTAGAATAGGCTTAGTCCTAATTAGTGATCTATTTCACTGGGCTCTTTAACCTTGGTTAGGCAACCAGTCTAAGAGATGGAAAACTCTGAATTCAAACCTGTTAAACTCCGCTTGGGTGGTCACTACTAGAATAGGCTTAGTCCTAATTAGTGATCTATTTCACTGGGCTCTTTAACCTTGGTTAGGCAACCAGTCTAAGAGATGGAAAACTCTGAATTCAAACCTGTTAAACTCCGCTTGGGGTGGTCACTACTAGAATAGCTTAGTCCTAATTAGTGATCTAATTTCACTGGGCTCTTTAACCTTGGTTAGGCAACCAGTCTAAGAGATGGAAAACTCTGAATTCAAACCTGTTAAACTCCGCTTGGGGGTGGTCACTACTAGAATAGGCTTAGTCCTAATTAGTGATCTATTTCACTTGGCTCTTTAACCTTGGTTAGGCAACCAGTCTAAGAGATGGAAAACTCTGAATTCAAACCTGTGTTAAACTCCGCTTGGGGTGGTCACTACTAGAATAGGCTTAGTCCTAATTAGTGATCTATTTCACTGGGCTCTTTAACCTTGGTTAGGCAACCAGTCTAAAGAGATGGAAAACTCTGAATTCAAACCTGTTAAACTCCGCTTGGGGTGGTCACTACTAGAATAGGCTTAGTCCTAATTAGTGGTCTATTTCACTTGGCTCTTTAACCTTGGTTAGGCAACCAGTCTAAGAGATGGAAAACTCTGAATTCAAACCTGTTAAACTCCGCTTGGGTGGTCACTACTAGAATAGGCTTAGTCCTAATTAGTGATCTATTTCACTTGGCTCTTTAACCTTGGTTAGGCAACCAGTCTAAGAGATGGAAAACTCTGAATTCAAACCTGTTAAACTCCGCTTGGGGTGGTCACTACTAGAATAGGCTTAGTCCTAATTAGTGATCTATTTCACTGGGCTCTTTAACCTTGGTTAGGCAACCAGTCTAAGAGATGGAAAACTCTGAATTCAAACCTGTTAAACTCCGCTTGGGGTGGTCACTACTAGAATAGGCTTAGTCCTAATTAGTGATCTATTTCACTTGGCTCTTTAACCTTGGTTAGGCAACCAGTCTAAGAGATGGAAAACTCTGAATTCAAACCTGTTAAACTCCGCTTGGGGTGGTCACTACTAGAATAGGCTTAGTCCTAATTAGTGATCTATTATATAGGCACATCGTTAATAGATAAGATAATGATATTTGATAATCATTGAAAATATAATGTAAATAACTAAGGGAATTGCGATGTCAGTGATGACATACTTTTAGTTACAGACAGACACATTTAATCTCCATTATAATGATATATATACAAGCACAGACTCACAGACATTTATATATATATATATATATATATTACACATTTTCCCCCATGCTATACAGTAAACCAAAAAAGTATTCTCCCATAAATACATATTATAGACATATGTGTATATATATATATATATATTATATATATATATATATAATACACACACACACTGGAAATTACTTTTATATATATATATATATATATATATATATAATATATATATAATATAAAGTAAACAATGTGTTTTAATATGGCCTTAGCCGACAATTTTAGGGAGAATATGACTTCAATTAAGCACATATTACGGGAGGTCACTCAGATTCAAAATCTTGCATACACATTGATATCGTTCTAACTAAGAAAAATTCCAAATTTGGTTATTGATTTTTACTGATTAAGGGATTTAATCGATTAATTAATCCAAAATCACCCAATTTGCGGAACTGTCCGTATATCAGCCCCTCCTGATAATAAAATATTGTCTCTGCCTGCTTATTGCTAAAGCGATAACAGCAGCGAAGTTTTGATTTTAATGAATTAATTTTGCAGTCTAAGCCGTTCAGATCCGAATTTATGGCCTATTTATGGTCCAGTCTTTAATAATTTTTATATCGTTAGAAAGATAAGAAAATACTCTTTCAAAATATGTAATTTGTGTGAGTTTTTATTAATTGAATCATTTTTTACAGCGAGTTAAAAAATTAAAAAATGGCTTCGGATAGCCACGCTGCCTATGATTATTGCGATACAAGCAGTGCAGTCTATAACAGTCAGTTCGGAATCTCTTACCTATTTAGGATTTTAATCTTTAAAATATTTATATCTTTAGTAATAAGATGAAATAGTCTTTCTGAATATGTAATTTGTATGTGTTTTTATAGAAAAAAAAAAATACTACGTATAGGCGATAATACGAATAAGACAGCTAGGAATCTCTTAGTCTTTCTGAATATGTAATTTGTATGTGTTTTTATAGATTAAATTATTTTTTACAGCGAGTTTGTCCATATTCTTAAATTGTACAGTACACTCATTTTAATTTTAATTTTTGTAATGCATAAAAATTGTAGAAAATCAAAATGTACGCTTTACGGTTACATTATTAAAAAAAAAATTTTAATCGTAAATAACAGTATCATGAAAATCAGTTTACGTCGTAAGTACGGTTACATATTTGTATAAATTAAACTAAGATTTTCATTCGAATAAAAATGACTTTTTAATTCTTTAATTTATTTATTAATTTTTTATTGTTAGAGTTTTAAAGGTTAAAAATAACAATAAGATTGACGAATTTCCTTAGAAACTGTTTTTCTTTTGGTTCGTTAACTAATTATTTTCTCAAACCACGATAAAAAACAAAAACAAAAACAAAGGTTACTAATACGGACACAATCCGGTGTTTTATCTTTAGTCGAAGGCCCGACTGGAGATAAGTAGTCAATTATTTGTAAGACGAAATTTATTTCAAGTTTATCCGACAATATCCAGTTATTGGAACATTTCAAAAAAATTTTATATGTAAGTACGAAAAATTGTAAGCGCTTTGTTTATCAAATGACATGATTCGTTAGTAAATTACCCGAAAAGTTGATAAAACAAAACAACTAACAACCAACATTTAATTATTATTCAAAATACAATTTTAAAATATTCCTCAGAATTTGCCTTACAAATTAAATTTTAAGTTTTATGATTTTACTCTTTATTGTGAAGTCAATAAACATTGCTGAGTTTATAGTGCAACTTTTCAGTTCTGAAAAAATTGGCATGTTTAAATAGAGATTTCATAGGTGACATTTGAACTTTTATGAAAATTGATGTTTTGTAATTAATACAAATTTTGTAATAAAACTTAATTTTAACTGGTAGGGGGGGGGGTTAGGGGTTAGGTTAGGGGGGGTTAGTTTAATGGGAAAATAAATAAATAATTTGGGTTCCGTTCAAGCGGTTCCGATATGGGGGATCAATTTACTATAAACTTATACGAGGAAATGAGCACCCGTAATACTCAAATAATAAAGAACTTTTAAGAATTTTTTTTTTCAATCTGATAGATTGGTGTGTAATCGATAATAATCAACTGAAGGAAAAAAATAGATGGGGGGGGGGGGAGTCCAGATAATCAGGTCCACCAAAACGTTTTTAAACAATGTTTTTAAAATACTAGGTACCACCAATTTTACCCTGTGAAATTTACCCCCCCCCCTATTTA
>JALAJA010000104.1:162500-167500 GCA_023376005.1 Doryteuthis pealeii | reverse complement strand
TAGTATACACAAATAAGATATAAAGTAAAGTAAAGTCGTCGGGTGGCCTAAAGTCAGTATCAGCCAATCAGCGAGGGAGTCTATTCCCCTTTTCACAAGTGCTAGCCCAGGGAGATTGTATTAGCGTCTGAGGTGGAGCGTCACACCTACCATCAGCTCCTTACTTTACCACACAGATCCCTGTGCTACTCATACGCTGAGTTGGCGAGGGCCGGTATCGAACTAGGAACCTTGTGGTTTTTAGCCGAACGCTCTACCGACTGAGCTAATCCGGTATAAACCAAATGAATAAAGTAAAACAAAAAAGAGGAAGGAGTGATGACAGAATTACAAATTACTTTTGCCTGAATAAAGGAGAATGTAAGTTTATAGAAAACAACTCTTTAATTTTAAAGGAAAAAAAGTCTAGATTTAGAAACTAAATTCATACAAACTAATTAAAATGACAAAAAGTGAAATAAAAATTATTCCAAACCAGAAAAGTATATATAAAATGTACCTAATCATGATTCTTTAGTTCTCCTGAGGAAGGTGTACCTTGAACACCGAAACCGTGGTAGCAAGAAAAACTTTTTTCTACAACTATATATATGTAATATAAAGATTTTGAAGGCAATTTACAATGCAATATGTGTTGAATTTATTTAACTTTTTGTTTTTTTTTTCAAAACTAAATATTTTCGGAAGTAAAATTCCATCTTCAGAATTATTGAAAGTTGAAAGTATTGAAAGTACTAGGTGATTTTTTTTATAGTACTTATCCACGGCGATATTGTAATCTTCTGTTGTTTAAGAAGTTGATGAACGCCGTATATTTGAAAAATTTTTCCGTGATGTTAAATCGCTAATTCCGTGATGTTAACTCAAACTCAACTCAACTCGGCTCGGCTCGGCTGCTCCCGCGCGTGGTAAATGTTCGAAATTCTTTTAATTTTTACTATAAATATTAGCTGATTTAACATCACGGAAAAAATTTTCAAATATACGGCGTTCATCAACTTCTAAACAACAGAAGATTACAAAATCGCCATGTACTATAAAAAAATCACCTAGTATTTTCATTATTTCCAACTTTCAATAACTCTGAAGATGGAATTTTACTTCCGAAAATATTTAGTTTTGAAAAAAAACAAAAGTTAAATAAATTCAACACATATTGCATTGTAAATTGCCTTCAAAATCTTTATATTACACATACACACAATGCTTCAAAGATACTATAAGAAACAAACTTTATTTAACTATATATATATATATCTTTGTTATGGTACCAAGTTCTTGGTACAAGGTGATTCTAGGGTGTCCTATTCTCTACCAGTAGTTTGTTGTAGAGTTCAGGTTCCGTATGAGAGCTCATTGTTAATTATTATAAACAGAGCAAAATTATTTGTGAATAAAAAGGCCTTAAATACCATGTGTATCCGTGATTATGGACCATTTCCAGTGAAAATCATCCATAATGGTAATAAGGCCTTTTTATTCACAAATATGTAATGTATATATATATATATATATATATACATTCCTTTTTTTGTATATAAAGCAAAGCAAAGTAAAACTCACCCAGCGTTAGTTATAATCAGGCCACAACGCCTGAATAGCAAGTTCAAAATCCATTCCACAATGAACAACGAACTTATCGCGTTCTTATCTTTGCAACCAAAACAAATACTGAGGCCTAGACATTTTTCCGACAGAATAAGGCCTAAGCATTGATCCGAGCAGGAGGTTTCCATGGAAGAAACAGGTTTTGATTGGTAGATCCTTATTATATTAGGGGATTAAAAAGCAAATAAACAACACCCTCACTGGAGAATGCGCATATAAGAGTAAAACATATGACACACTTTATGTAGGGAAAATGGATTGTGTAGTAGTCTTCATATTAGCAGATGTTACCAGCCACATGTTCACTACTTGCTTTTAGAGAATCAGTATTGATGTAATACTATATATATATATATATATATGTATGTATATATATATATATATATATGTGTGTGTGTGTGTGTGTGTGTGTGTGGATGGTATCAAGTGTTTCCGTGACAGAATACAACCCAAATTCAGAACTCAAATGTATACATAAAGATTGTTACATATATACTCAATATATTTGTACATATAATCTGTACATATATACTATATAAGTAAAGTCGTCGGGGTGGCCTAATGTCGGTATCAGCCAACCAGCGAGGGAGTCTATCCTTTTCATTAGCGCTAGACCAAGGAGATTGTTTTTTGCGTCTGAGGTGGAGCGCCACACCTAGCATCAGCTCCTTACTTTACTGCACAGATCCCTGTGCTACTCATATGCTGAGTTGGCGAGGACCGGTATCGAACTAGGAACCTTGTGGTTTCTAGCCGAACGCTCTACCGACTGAGCCAACCCAGCCCCTATAATACTATATAATTTGTACATATATCCTATATAATTTGTATATATAATTTGTACATATATCCTATATAATTTGTACATATAATTTGTACATATATCCTATATAATTGTACATATAATTTGTACATATATCCTTATAATTTGTACATATAATTTGTACATATATCTATATAATTTGTCATATATTTGACATATATTCTATATAATTGTACATATACTTTGAACATATATTCTATATAATTTGTACATATACTTTGAACATATATTCATATAATTTGTACATTACTTTGAACATATATTCTATATAATTGTCATATACTTTGAACATATTTCTATAATTTGTACATATACTTTGAAATATATTCTATAATAATTTGTACATATACTTTGAACATATATTCTATATAATTTGTACATTACTTTGAACATATATTCTATATAATTTGTAATATACTTTGAACATATATTCTATATAATTTGTACATATACTTTGAACATATATTCTATATAATTTGTACATATACTTTGAACATATATTCTATATAATTTGTACATATACTTTGAACATATATTCTATATAATTTGTACATATACTTTGACATATATCTAATTCATATATTGACATATATCTATATAATTTGTACATATACTTTGAACATATATTCTAATAATTTTGTACATATACTTTGAACATATATTCTATATAATTTGTACATATACTTTGAACATATATTCTATATAATTGTTACATATACTTTGAACATATATCTATATAATTTGTACATATACTTTGAACATATATTCTATATAATTTGTACATATACTTTGAACATATATTCTATATAATTTGTACATATACTTTGAACATATATTCTATATAATTGTACATATACTTTGAACAATATCTATATAATTTGTACATATACTTTGAACATATATTTCTATATAATTTGTACATATACTTTGAACATATATTCTATATAATTTGTACATATACTTTGAACATATATTCTATATAATTGTAATTACTTACATATATTCTATATAATTGTACATATATTCTATATAATTTGTACATATATTCTATATATTTGTACATATATTCTATATATTTGTATATATCTATATATTGAACATATAATTTGACATATATTCTATATATTTACAATAATGTACATATACTTTGAACATATATTCTATATAATTTGTACATATATTCTATATAATTTGTACATATATTCTATATATTTGTACATATATTCTATATATTTGTAATATATTCTATATATTTTACATATATTCTATATTTGTACATATAATTTGAACATATAATTTGAACATATATTCTATATATTATACATATAATTTTACATATAATTTGTACATATATTCTATATAATTTGTACATATATTCTATATAATTTGTACATATATTCTATAATTTGTACCTATATTCATACATATATTTATACATTTCATACATATAATTGTACATATATTTTATATAATTTACATAACAGGGTATTATAGATAATAAATATATGAATATCTTAGTTCATCAGATATAAATTTATTTCAGCACATTTGCCTCTTCAAGTCTGATGATGATGATGATTTTTATATCAGGCCTATGAAATCATAATTCACTTAAAAAAAAAATCAGACTTAAAGAGACAAAAGGGCCCAAATAAATTTATATCTGTTGAACTAAGATTATATATATATTATATATATATATTATATATATATATATATATAGAGAACCTAAAAGAGTCAGACACTATCTACCTAGGTTTCACCCGAATGGTTCTCAGGATCATTTGACTGAAGGAGGTTGTTACAAACATCTTTTATTATGGGAGTGGTATCTGAGTGGGTAAAAATTAGCATGAAAATTAAAAATAGGGAGTAAGTGACCATACAGCAGTTTTCTATTTTTGGGGTAAATAGTAGGGCAGACTGGGGTATTGTGTTGAAAGACCCGAAAACCCCCCAATGAACCAGTTAATAATAACATAACTGACAATGACACCCAGCGCTGTTTAGTAGCACAGGTGTATCTCAAACAACATATATATATATATATATTATATTATATGTATCCAAAAGTCCAGAGAAGAAATCTTCCTATTGGCACAAAAGTTTTATTTTAAAAAAAACAAGTTGCAGTTGAGAGCTCAATGTGTGCTCTTAATGTTAGAATCACAGAGCGAATATATAATTAAGAAATAACAAAAGACTTAGAGATTTAGCATATAGTCTATTTCAGGGAGCTTAGACAAATAGTCTAAATCTCCCGACTCATCAGATGCGAATGATGAAATTTTTATTACTTTAAAGGCATTTGAAAACAGATTCTTATTTATATATTTTTCAAATTTTTTAGAATTTTTTAATCCTGTGCTATGAATTCCAAATAAAATCCTTGATGTTGCAAAAAAAAAAAAATTTTATGTTGTAGTTTCACTTCCGCCACAAAAATTCGTCTAAGCTCCCTGAAATAGACTATAATGCTAAATCTCTAAGTCTTTTGTTATTTCTTTACATATATTATATATATATATGTGTGTGTGTGTGTGTGTCTGCTGTCCATTAAAAGTAAGAC
>JALAJA010000104.1:130000-150000 GCA_023376005.1 Doryteuthis pealeii | reverse complement strand
ATATAGAATATATGTTCAAATTATATGTTCAAATATATAGAATATATGTACAAATATATAGAATATATGTACAAATATATAGAATATATGAATATATGTACAATATATATAGAATATATGTTCAAATTATATGAATATATGTTCAAAGTATATGTACAAATTATATAGAATATATGTTCAAAGTATATGTACAAATTATATAGAATATATGTTCAAAGTATATGTACAAATTATATAGAATATATGTTCAAAGTATATGTACAAATTATATAGAATATATGTTCAAAGTATATGTACATATATTACAAATTATATGAATATATGTTCAAAGTATATGTACAAATTATATAGAATATATGTTCAAAGTATATGTACAAATTATATAGAATATATGTTCAAAGTATATGTACAAATATATAGAATATATGTTCAAAGTATATGTACAAATTATATAGAATATATGTTCAAAGTATATGTACAAATTATATAGAATATATGTTCAAAGTATATTATATGTAAATTATATAGAATATATGTTCAAAGTATATGTACAAATTATATAGAATATATGTTCAAAGTATATGTACAAATTATATAGAATATATGTCAAAGTATATGTACAAATTATATAGAATATATGTATATGTACATATGATATATGTACAAATTATATGTACAATTATATAGATATATGTACAAATATATGTACAATTATATTACATATAGGATATATGTACAAATTATTATATAGTATATATAGGGGCTGGGTTAGCTCAGTCGGTAGAGCGTTCGGCTAGAAACCACAAGGTTCCTAGTTCGATACCGGTCCTCGCCAACTCAGCATATGAGTAGCACAGGGATCTGTGCAGTAAAGTAAGGAGCTGATGCTAGGTGTGGCGCTCCACCTCAGACGCAAAAAACAATCTCCTTGGTCTAGCGCTAATGAAAAGAGGATAGACTCCCTCGCTGGTTGGCTGATACCGACATTAGGCCACCCCGACGACTTTACTTATATAGTATATATGTACAGATTATATGTACAAATATATTGAGTATATATGTACAAATCTTTATGTATACATTTGAGTTCTGAATTTTGGTTGTATTCTGTCACGGAAACACTTGATACCATCCACACACACACACACACACACACACACATATATATATATATATATATATATACATATATATATATATATATATATAGTATTACATCAATACTGATTCTCTAAAAGCAAGTAGTGAACATGTGGCTGGTAACATCTGCTAATATGAAGACTACTACACAATCCATTTTCCCTACATAAAGTGTGTCATATGTTTTACTCTTATATGCGCATTCTCCAGTGAGGGTGTTGTTTATTTGCTTTTTAATCCCCTAATATAAATAAGGATCTACCAATCAAAACCTGTTTCTTCCATGGAAACCTCCTGCTCGGATCAATGCTTAGGCCTTATTCTGTCGGAAAAATGTCTAGGCCCTCAGTATTTGTTTTGGTTGCAAAGATAAGAACGCGATAAGTTCGTTGTTCATTGTGGAATGGATTTTGAACTTGCTATTCAGGCGTTGTGGCCTGATTATACTAACGCTGGGTGAGTTTTACTTTGCTTTGCTTTATATACAAAAAAAGGAATGTATATATATATATATATATATATACATACATATATATATATATATATATATATATATATATATATTTGTGAATAAAAAGGCCTTAATTACCATTATGGATGATTTTCACTGGAAATGGTCCATAATCACGATACACATGGTATTTAAGGCCTTTTTATTCACAAATAATTTTGCTCTGTTTATAATAATTAAACAATGAGCTCTCATACGGAACCTGAACTCTACAACAAACTACTGGTAGAGAATAGGACCACCCTAGAATCACCTTGTACCAAGAAACTTGGTACCATAACAAAGATATATATATATATAGTTAAATAAAGTTTGTTTCTTTATAGTATCTTTGAAGCATTGTGTGTATGTGTAATATAAAGATTTTGAAGGCAATTTACAATGCAATATGTGTTGAATTTATTTAACTTTTGTTTTTTTTTTCAAAACTAAATATTTTCGGAAGTAAAATTCCATCTTCAGAGTTATTGAAAGTTGGAAATAATGAAAATACTAGGTGATTTTTTTATAGTACATGGCGATTTTGTAATCTTCTGTTGTTTAAGAAGTTGATGAACGCCGTATATTTGAAAATTTTTTCCGTGATGTTAAATCAGCTAATATTTATAGTAAAAATTAAAAGAATTTCGAACATTTACCACGCGCGGGAGCAGCCGAGCCGAGCCGAGTTGAGTTGAGTTGAGTTGAGTTAACATCACGGAATTAGCCGATTTAACATCACGGAAAAATTTTTCAAATATACGGCGTTCATCAACTTCTTAAACAACAGAAGATTACAATATCGCCGTGGGATAAGTACTATAAAAAAATCACCTAGTACTTTCAATACTTTCAACTTTCAATAATTCTGAAGATGGAATTTTACTTCCGAAAATATTTAGTTTTGAAAAAAAAAAACAAAAGTTAAATAAATTCAACACATATTGCATTGTAAATTGCCTTCAAAATCTTTATATTACATATATATAGTTGTAGAAAAAAGTTTTTCTTGCTACCACGGTTTCGGTGTTCAAGGTACACCTTCCTCAGGAGAACTAAAGAATCATGATTAGGTACATTTTATATATACTTTTCTGGTTTGGAATAATTTTTATTTCACTTTTTGTCATTTTAATTAGTTTGTATGAATTTTAGTTTCTAAATCTAGACTTTTTTTCCTTTAAAATTAAAGAGTTGTTTTCTATAAACTTACACGTCTCCTTTATTCAGGCAAAAGTAATTTGTAATTCTGTCATCACTCCTTCCTCTTTTTTGTTTTACTTTATTCATTTGGTTTATACCGGATTAGCTCAGTCGGTAGAGCGTTCGGCTAAAAACCACAAGGTTCCTAGTTCGATACCGGCCCTCGCCAACTCAGCGTATGAGTAGCACAGGGATCTGTGTGGTAAAGTAAGGAGCTGATGGTAGGTGTGACGCTCCACCTCAGACGCTAATACAATCTCCCTGGGCTAGCACTTGTGAAAAGGGGATAGACTCCCTCGCTGATTGGCTGATACTGACTTTAGGCCACCCCGACGACTTTACTTTACTTTATATCTTATTTGTGTATACTACTGGAGTTAAAGTTAACTGTTTAGAAAGCCAACTAGGTCCAATTGCAAGTTTTTGATGAATCTATTAAAATTCGTATAGCCGGCTACATGCTGACTCGTGTGTTCATGCGTCACTTCTGAATAAATAAAAAGTTTGTTTGGAGTGAGTGCATGAGTGTGCTCACTTCAAATATCCATTAAAATTCATACATAATAATTGGGGAATTATATATAGACCAATATAAAAACCCCTACGCATGAGCAGGATGTGACACAAGGTCAATTTCTTAAGTGGAGTTTAACAGGTTTGAATTCAGAGTTTTCCTTCTCCTAGACCGGTTGCCTAACCATGGTTAAAGAGCCCAGTCTACCCTATTATTTACCCATAGCTGGAGGGAGAGTAGGATTCATACCTTTCCCAAGGGTATTAGCGCTAAGTTAAATGCAATTACAATGTCCAGGATTTGAACTCGGGACGACGAGTCCATTTCCCAAGACTTTAACCGTTACATCACGCGCTATATATATATATATATATATATATATATATATATATATATATATAATGTGTGTGTGTGTGTATTTGGGCAGCATTCTTTCATTTATGCATGTTGAATTAAACAAAAGACACATCTCCTGTTTAACAATTTTATTTGTGAATTTTTTCAAGTTTTCTGGCCAACTTTTTAATATTTTAGAAGCTTTATACATAAAACAATACAAATCATCCTTAAACAAAATTAATTTCCAATGCAGTACACACATTTTAAAATGCCTATAGCACCTTTCCCATCAATTCTCCTCCTTCCAGCCTCCATTAATATAATTTGAAAAACTGGAATATATCACCCCTGATGATGGCACTTCGAGGTGCCGAAAATACTCGGGACATGAACTCCACGAATTCCATCCAAATATTAAAAAGTTGGCCAGAAAACGTGAAAAAATCACAAATAAAATTGTTAAACAGAAGATGTATCTTTTGTTTAATTCAACATATATATATATATATATATATATATTCATCAAAAGTTGCTACATTTTATATTGTAGTAGCATTAGTTGTTAATCCAAAAGTACTCAATATATTTCGGACAATATACAGAATTTATAGTTGCAGAAAAAAGTTTTTCTCTCTACCACGGTTTCGGTATTCAAGAAACACCTTCAGAAAAAATTATAGGTAGCTACATTTTATATATACTTGTCTAGTTTGGAATTATTTTTATTTCTCTTTCTGTCATTTTAATTAGTTTGTATGAATTTTAGTTTCTAAATCTAGACTTTTTTCCTTTAAAATTAAAGACTTGTTTTCTATAAACATACATGTCTCCTTTATTCAGGCAAAAGTAATTTCCCTATTGCCCTTATGGCAAGCCCCAACCCCTTTTTATCATATGGGTGCTAGAATGTGGTGGCTGCGGGTCTACATGTCCTGGGAATGACGTTAAACTATATCTGATGGTGAGGTTCCAGTTTTGGAGGTTTGAAGAATGTGGAGCACCCCTTGATCACCATTGCTCCCTGGTCCACTCTGACCCGGAGTGGTAGTACCTGTTAGGGTCCCAGCTATGGGTTAAATAGAAAAATGTGTTTATAAAAAAATTGTATTATCCATTAAGAATTGATTTATTTCAAAACTGTATCGGCATTAAATGACCCACTGAGGTTGATATGGCATAAAACTGACTAAATAAAAAAATTGTATTATCCATTAAGAATTGATTTATTTCAAAACTTTATCGGCATTAAATGACCCACTGAGGTTGATATGCCGTAAAACAAACCAAACCAATGCCTTACAAGATTACTGGTGTTAGCTACGAGTTAACACACCACTAATTCTTATACTGGGAAAGTAAGTTTTAAAGTTGAGCTTGTGCCCATGGAGGACAGACAGTGATTTCGTCTCTGTGGTGATTCTCCTTGCACTTGGGTTAAGATGGGAATCATGTGTACACAAAATATGTCACAGTGTTCCTACTAAATTTCTATTTCATTCTTATTCACTGTTGATATTTTGTAATAGTTTACACACAACTATGGTTTTCTGATATTGGAAGATAAACTCAGTCAAAATTTGGTTAGATGACGATAAATTAACATATTATTTATCTTTATGTCTGATTAACACACTCCTTTTCCTAGGTTGAATAATTGATTGATTTTAACCCGCCTACATTTTAGAGAAATTCATACATTATAAATTTATATACATGTATATCTATATATCATTATACTAAAGTTGAGTTAAAACTCTTAACATCCTGTTCAGAATTTTCCAATCTCCTACAATTTTTTATCGTTTTAAAACAACAAAATGTCCACCGCAACACCCTGATTTAGTAGCCCCTTTTGAAAAAGACATGTTTGATATTGTCAATAAGTTAAAATTCAGAATAGTCAGCGGCAATTTTCAAAACAAAATACAAAAAGACGCAAAGAAAATCAGAAACTCTAAAAGCATTTTCGTGAAAGCGGAAAAATCCAACAATTTCTACAAAGTGGATATAAAACAATACGAAAAATTGATGAAAGATTCAATAACGAAAATCTACAAAACAAAATACCAAACACTTGGGAAAACCACTTAAACACGGAAGCTAGTAAAATCGCAGCTAAATTAAAGATCGACAACCGGATTAACAAAGTAATATAAAAACCAGCTTTCATCAGCTTTTCCTGTTCAGAATTTTCCAAGTCCAGAGCCCCATTACTGAACCATATGACCTTTAGGCACCCCTTTTTGATCTTGATTCAGAAGGACAGGTTTTTCTTTCTTTTTTTTTAAATTATAAAACTAACCCTTAACCCTAACAAACAACAGGATATTGACAGTGTAATTGAAAAACATGTCCTTCTGAATCGAAATCAAAAAGGGGTGCCTAAAGGTCATATGGTCCTAAGGATTTATCAAAAAATGCCTAAGAATGGCCTTTTCATTTAAAGTTACTTGTTATTTCCCTTAAATCAAAGACTTCTAAATAGGTTTAATCAAAATATGTATTATTTGAACTATTGTCCTCATCTTCATTGTTATCGGCATAACGTTTTGGCCAATGTGCCCTCCAGCCTCCTTCAGGTATTTCCCGAGTCCGAGAAGAAATACCAGAAGAAGGCTGGAGGGTACGTCAGCCAAAATGTACAGATAACAATGAAGATGAGGACAATAGTACAAATAATCCAAATTATCAAGCCTCATCTCAAAAATTCAGAGAAATAGTGTAGATAACAATAAAGATGAGGACAATAGTCCGAATAATCCAAATAATCCAAATAATCAAGCCTCATCTCAAAAATTCAGAGAAATAGTGTAGATAACAATAAAGATGAGGACAATAGTCCGAATAATCCAAATTATCAAGCCTCATCAGAAAAATTCAGAGAAGTAGTAATCGAAATTGAATCTATATATTAATATTACGAGATATGTCAGAGAAGTTTCAGGATTGGTGTCACAAAAAAAGAACCAGGAATCACAAGGTTCCTAGTTCAATACCTGCCCTCGCCAACTCAGCGTATGAGTAGCACAGGGATCTGTGTGGTAAAGTAAGGAGCTGATGGTAGGTGCGGCGCTCCACCTCAGGTGCCAAAACAATCTCCTTGGTCTAGCACTAGTGAAAAGAGGATAGACTCCCTCGCTGTCTAGCTGATACCAACTTTAGGCCACACCAATGACTTTACTTACATATTGTATATTTAGCAATAGCTCTTAAGTAACGATATCAAATGTTGTGATAATTAAATTGTCATACTATGGTATATCCACAGGTCCTGCTAGTACTGTATGTTATTAGTGTACGGCAGCTTAGCTCAGTTGTTAGAGCATTCACCTAGAAATCACGAGGTTCCAGTTACAATACCTATCTTCATCTTCTTTTCTTTTGTCCTGGATATGACCTTAAACAACATCTAGAGATGAAATTCTAATTCTGGAGCTCTGGGGCATGTGGAGTACCCTTTTATCACCATTACTCCCTGGTCCACTCTGACCCAGAGTGGTAGTACCTGTTGGTTAAATTTTATTAAAAAAATGAGTTTTGTAAAAATATGGTTAGAAATATTTTGTTTTTAAAAAAAAAAAAAAAAAAAAATTTGAGTACCCATCAAGAATGAATAAAACAAAACGTCTTCGGCATAAAATAACCCAACAAGGGTTGACATGCCGTAAAATCCAACCAACCAACCAAGCTTCTTTTCTTACATTGTGTGTCATTTTTCTAACCGTTTCAGATTGGCTGGAGTTCTTGGAGATTCCCCCCCTTCTTTCTCTAAATTTGAAGAGAAAAAGACACAACAAACCAATAAAAGAAGTCACACTGTAAAGTCTATCTTCAAGCGGCCATCACAGAAAGGTAGGAGAAAGATCTTTTCACACATACGTGTGTGTGTGTGTGTTTTTGTCTTTTGCCCATCTTGGTTTCCTCTTATTTGTTTCTCCCATCTCTCTCTCTCTCTCTGTCTCTGGTTAGTTTCTCTCTCACTCTCTCTCATTGGTTAGTTTCTCTCTCTCTCTCTCTCTCTCTGGTTAGTTTTCTTTCTCTCTCTCTCTCTCTCTCTCTGGTTAGTTCTCTCTCTCTCTCTCTCTCTCTTTATCTCCTCTCTCTCTCTCTCCCCTCCTTTTCTTGTTGTTTCTCTCTCCCTCCCTGATTCGTTATTTGTATCTCCCTCTCTTTCATCATGTTTATATCCCCTGACCTCTCCTTTGTCCATTCCCCCTTCCCCCCCTTTTTTTATCTTATATCATTTCAAATTCTTTCTCATCAACCTGATATTTTCAATGAAATTAAAACTTTTTCAAAAATTCCTTTTTTTTTTTTCCGCAGAATCTTCACAAGACCAGCTTACTGCTCCAAAGAAAGAGGCCAGGCGTGCCAGTCTTGAGAGTCAGCAGGTTGGCGGGGAATTTGCCGAATTCCTCAAGACAATTAAGAAGCCTGCAGCCCTTGATGTTTCCAAAAAGGTCCGCAGCTTCAACGAGAGGGTCCAGACCCTTACAGAATATTCAATTGAAGAACTCTCTGAAATGGTCCAGGACTTTTACCAAAGCATGTCTGACCGATTTCACTCAAACCCTCTTTATAGCAGTAAGTAAATCATTTGGTTCCATCACTTAGAAAGTTTTTCACTGAGAAATCTTCGATAAATCGAACTTAACGGACATAAATTCCACCATCGTAAGTTGCCCCGCCGAAAGAAGAAAAAAAAATACTAGAAATCAAGGAATTAACCGAATTTAATGAAATTTTCAATGTTGATATTGTTAAGTTTCTGACCGCCATCGTTGGCCAGTTGAAAAGACTTAAAGTAAGTAAGTCCCCTAGAATCCTTTGGTAAGTGAATGGAATCCTTTGGTAAGTGAATAAGTCCGAGCTATGGAATTGGTAAGTGAATAAGTAGCTATGGGTAAGTGAATAAGTCCCGAGCTATGGAATCCTTGGAATCCTTTGGTAAGTGAATAAGTCCCGAGCTATGGAATCCTTTGGTAAGTGAATAAGTCCGAGCTATGGAATCCTTTGGTAAGTGAATAAGTCCGAGCTATGGAATCCTTTGGTAAGTGAATAAGTCCCGAGCTGGAATCCTTTGGTAAGTGAATAAGTCCCGAGCTATGGAATCCTTTGGTAAGTGAATAAGTCCCGAGCTATGGAATCCTTTGGTAAGTGAATAAGTCCCGAGCTATGGAATCCTTGGTAAGTGAATAAGTCCCGAATATGGAATCCTTTGGTAAGTGAATAAGTCCCGAGCTATGGAATCCTTTGGTAAGTGAATAAGTCCCGAGCTATGGAATCCTGCGTAGTGTCAAAGGTCCAGTGATATAATCCTATGTTCCGTCGTCCACAAAGGTTCAAGTAGTTATGCATAGGTATGACCAGAACAGCCAGTATAAATAACAATATCAGCAGCAGAATACTGCCAGTGGTTGGTCAATAGGTTGGTCACATGGTTATCGGCGAGTCTATAAGTAGAAGCGGACATCTGGCACACACCTTATATCAAAAAACGCCAACAGATACATTAATGAATAAACAATATAATGAACCAGTTATTTTATTTGAAAACTCTTACATTTTGTTCAGGTCAGTTAACTTTGAAGCACACATCTTTGAGGCGTAACACAGATTCACAAAGATATGTGGTTCAATGTTTAATTGACCTGAAAAAATGTAAAAGGTTTTTAACTAAAATAACCGGTGCATTATATCTTTTTATTTATTAATGTATCAACACTGAAAATTTCATTAAATTCTGTTAATTCTTTGATTTTTAGGTTTTTTTTTCTTTCGGCAGGGTGACATACGATGGTGGAATTTATGTCCGCCGAGTAGGATTTAACTGAAATCTTTTTGCGTGTTTTAGAGAGATGCAGCTATCACTTTCACTCAAATCCTTTTTAGAGCTGTAAGTATAGTATACCAGCAAGGTTACCTGGTATAAAAAAAAAAGTGGTTATACTCACAACGAAACATCGAACACACAAACATATAACTTTAAATTTTCTTCATTGTAATCCTTATCTGTTTTAACTTTCAAAGATGTGAACTGATCGAGCTCTTTGGAAACTTCATCGCTCAAGAATGAGAAATCTGATTTTATAGAATCCTTAGAATCTGCAATTTGTTCCTTGGTCAAATACAACGCTTCTTGAAGATCTGTTCTATTGCTATCAAAATCTTGATGGGAATTCAGAGAAGTGCATTGTGGGAAAACACTGGCAATATCTTGGCATATACTTGTAAAATCCTCCTCTTTGGCTGTTTCTTTAGTTGGAACTGTTGTCAACAATATTATCATCTTCATCAAACCAAAAATGTTTCCTTTCAATATTTTCGTATATTGGGGAGTCGATTTTTTAGATTTCTAATTTTGATATGTTTACTTAAGAGCTATTGTAAAATAGTTCAATATGCAAAAAGTATAATAATCTTGATTTAACTCTCCCTCACCATTTAAAAAAAATTTCTTTCCTTCTTTTCATCTTTTCATTATATTTGAATCAAATAGATTAGCATTATCGATTCCGTTCTCTCTTTGTCTCTTTCTTTCTTTCTCTCTCTCTCTTTCTCTTTCTCTCTTTCTCTTTATTTCTCCTCTCTCTTTATTTCTCTTTCTCTCTTTCTTTCGCTTTCTCCTCTCTCTCTCTATTTCTCTTTCTTTATTTCTCCTCTCTCTCTCTATTTCTCTTTCTTTATTTCTCCTCTCTCTCTCTCTATTTCTCTTTCTTTATTTCTCCTCTCTCTCTCTATTTCTCTTTCTTTATTTCTCCTCTCTCTCTCTCTATTTCTCCTCTCTCTTTCTCTTTCTTTATTTCTCCTCTCTCTCTCTATTTCTCTTTCTCTTTCTTTCTTTTTTTCCCCTACTCTCTTTCTTTCTTTCGTTCTTTCTTATATTTTTTTCTGTGTAGCATGTCCTTTTTCTTCCCTTTCATTTCAAAAATACTTTCATCAACAGATGAATAATTACTGAAAATTTTGTGAAAATTAGTTGTTTTTTCATAGAATTTGTTAAAAAAGCCGGTTATCCTAACTTTGTTTTGGCTACTTTAAATTTTGATTGATTTAATGGTGCGAAAATGTAAACACCAAGAAAGACTATCTCTTTTTCATACTCCACACTCTTTAGAGCTCAAAATTGGAACCTCACCACTAGATGTAGTTTTTCATACCCTGGTCACTGACCCTCAGCCACGGCCTTCTAGCACATATATGATAAAAAGGGTTGGGAGTTTGCCATAAGAGCAATAGGGTTGGGACAATCATATAGGTGCTAGGGCAGGGGTTCTTACCCCTCTATAGAAATGCAGTTGTTAGCTCAGTCGGTAGAGCATTCGGCTAGAAACCACAAGGTTCCTAGTTCGATACCGGCCCTCGCCAACTCAGCGTATGAGTAGCGCAGGGATCTGTGCGGTAAAGTAAGGCGCTGATGGTAGGTGTGGCGCTCCACCTCAGACGCCAAAACAATCTCCTTGGTCTAGCGCAAGTGAAAAGGGGATAGACTCCCTCACTGATTGGCTCATACCGACATTATGCTGCCCCGACGACTTTACTCTTTTTTTTTTTTTTTTTTTTTTTTTTTACATTGCTCCCAGGTCCACTCGAGTGGTAGTACCTATTAGGGTCCCATCTATGGGTTAAAAAGAAATTTGTTTATAAAATTCTTCAAAACTATCACTATGAATCTTTCAAAACTTTGCCGGCATTAAATGACCCACCGAGGTTGATATGCCGTAAAACAAAACAAACGAATTAAGATGAAGTGGTTGTACATCAGGGTAGGTTGATTTTGGAACTGTAATGTCGCAAAAGTTGCAAATTACCATAAAGAATCACCCCTGAATCTCTCTTTTTTTTTTTATTTTTTTTTTTTTTTTAAATTTTTTTTTATTATTATAAACTCATTGCACATCCGGTTTTCCGGTTGACGCCGGGGATCCAGCGAGCTTCGGCCGCTGGACTTGCCGAGAGTTTAATAATAGTGTCGATCCCAGGGGGCTATCCCCCCAGGCAACGATGCAATTTTTGTTCTTTCCCACCCATGAGCTTCGGCTTGTGAGTGGGCCCACGTTAAAACGAGGCCTTGTGACCAGCCCATACAAGTGGGGTATGAGGCAAATACCCATACCATAAAGAATTACCCCACAAAATATTTTCTGTCCAAACTTTTCCTTCGAAATCAAGGCTTCTCAATTATTACTTACATTCCTTTCTGTCTCGCATATTCATGCATTTTTTTTTTCTTTTCTTCTATTGGCTTTAGAATTAACCAATCAGAGGTACAGAGGCTGAGGTCTGCGTTGGCATACTCTATTTAAAGCCATTTGCCCTGTTGGCATTGAACAAACGGGTAGCGCATTAGGGTTTGATAATCTCTAATGGGGCCTAACTGGCGAGGGGGGATATTATGTTGGAAGACACGAAACCCACCAATGAACCAGTTAACATAACTGATATGCTACCCAGCGCTGTTTAATCAGACGTATCTCAAACATTTGAGGAAATAGATTTCAATCTTTTAAAATGTTATTAATGGATAACATTTTAAAAGATTGAAATCTATTTTCTCAAATGTTTGAGATATGTCTGACTAAACAGCGCTGTGTAGTGTTGTCAGTTTAATTATTGAGGTAAAAAGCAGCATATCTGAGGTGTTGATGATGATGGGTGGAATATTTTTAATTTTAATTCTAGTTATAATATCTTATTCATTTCATCTTAGTAAAATAAGTTTCTGTTTTAAATATTGAAATTGCTAAATTTTCTAACCAATTTCTAGGCCAAATGTTTTGAAAAACGAGGATTTTTTGGTGCATTTTAACTGACGGTCTTTGATGCTATTTCCTCAAACAATGGTGCAAGTAAGAGATCTAGTTTTTGGTATCAGTATTCATTATACCAACATACAACTTTTGCTGTTTGAGAGAATTTGATATTTTTTAAAAAGTGAAAAACTCAAGTGTTAACTCTCATGGTCTCCCCAACACTGAGCTTAAATAGGCAGCTCTCTCTAACCTGCCTTCCTCAAGGTGGCTGTTGATTGGTCAATGCAAATTATCAACTAGTACCACAGTTGATCCTCTCCAAACAGGCAATTTATTAAGGGGAAATAACTCAGTTATTCTAACTATTTAGTCTTTTCATGTGTTAATCTATTCCAAAGCTTCCACGAGGGAGTCTGGGCATACACCTCTATTAGCCAATACGCTAGCCAGCTGGTGGGCTGACTGGACCCAGGACATTGCATCCATTTCCTTTTGTTCAATTATGTCCTTTTGGTTTGGTTTGTTTTATGGCATATCAACCTCAGTGGGTCATTTAATGCCGACAAAGTTTTGAAATGAATTCATTCTTAATGGATACTCAATTTTTTTTTATAAACACATTTTTTTATTTAACCCATGGATGGGACCCTAAGAGGTACTACCACGTCGGGTCAGAGTGGACCAGGGAGCAATGGTGATAAAGGGGCACTCCACATTCCCCAGACCTCCAAAAACTGGAACCTCACCATCAGATAGAGTTTAACGTCATTTCCAGGACAGATCATCTTCTTGAGATATGGGTGCTAGAAGGCGGTGACTGGGGGTCTACATGTCCTGGGAATGACGTTAAACTCTATCTGATGGTGAGGTTCCAGTTTTTGGAGGTCTGGGGAATGTGGAGCGCCCCTTTATCACCATTGCTCCCTGGTCCACTCTGACCCGGAGTGGTAGTACCTGTTAGGGTCCCATCTATGGGTTGAATAGAAAAACATGAGTTTATAAACAAAATTGTATTATGCATTAAGAATGAATTTATTTCACAACTTTGTTGGCATTAAATGACCCACTGAGGTTGATATGCCATAAAACAAAACAAACAAACAAACAAACATCTCCTTGAGAACAGATATATTGATCCTGAGTCTTCTATCTTGAACTAGTCTTGTCGAGTACACAGAAAACAGGCTGAGTGGGTGATGAGGTGTGTTTACAGAAAAACTGTGTAGGGGGTCACAATCAAAGAGGCGTGACCCTGTGAGTTGAACTATTATAAAAAACCCTTAGAAATCTGGGTTGAGCAGATTGAGATCTCTTGCAGTAAGAACTCCCGAAGGCTCCAGTGTATGTGCGTCCTCTACTGACCACAATCCAGTAATAAAAGTATAATTTTATATTTCTATATATACTAGGGTTCCGTGTTGGGTCCTGTGATTGTATATAAACAAACCCTTCTTGGGTTATTTCATAAACGATTCAGTTTTTTTCAGTTTTTGTTTTGTGTTTTTGTCCAGAAAGAGAATAAGAATTTTTCATGCTTCAATCTTTTCAAAATTTTGATCTGACTTTGCCGTGTTTGCAGGCTGCAGCCCTGAAACAATCGAGAGCCTTATGGATTACATGGAAAAATTCATCATGACTACCCTGTACCGCTCTGTTTTCTGCTCACCCCACACAAATGATGAAGAGAAAGATCTGGCCATCCAGACACGCATACGATCTCTTCACTGGGTCTCTTCACAGATGCTCGACATGTCCATTGCTGAACATGAGATGGGGGTGAGGCAATTGATTGACCAGGCCATCACAGGTAAGATTTCTATATAACTGTAAATATCTTATTATAATGGAGACGTGGAGTCCCTCTGTCTGTAACATCTATATATTTCTATATAACTGTAAATATCTTATTATAATGGAGATTTGGTTTAGTAAATTCCTACCATAAAATTATCCTTGCGCATTATCTGAAATGAACTTAATTGTTATTAAGACATTTTGAATTATCGTATGATATAAACAAAAAAAAAATACAAACTTGTTTGAATCAATACAACTGCATGTTTTAACACAAAAATATCATAAAATGTGTTCTTAATAACAAGTTCATTTCAGATGATGCACAAGCATAATTTTATGGTAGGAATTTACTAAACTAAAGTTCATGATTACCGATTTTTATATATATATATATATATATATATATATATATATATATATATTTGGTCATATATTCTTTTATCTTCTCTTTTCAGATATTATAGAGATGGACGCTAAACGTGCACCCCAGGACAAATTAGCTTGTCTCGTCCGTTGCAGCAAGCATATATTTGATGTGTTACGTGCATCAAAAGACAGTCCTGCAAGTGCAGACGAATTTCTTCCTGCCCTCATCTATATAGTACTCAAAGCAAACCCACCCCTCTGCAGTCTAATATTCAGTATATCACACGCTTTGCCAACCCCAGCCGATTGATGAGTGGCGAGGCTGGCTACTATTTCACTAACCTTGTAAGTTAAAATAATTTACTAATCTCTCTAGTCTCTTGTCACACTATTCACCAACATTTTTTTCTGTCTGAAAAAAAGTGGATATAACACAGCAACTAAATTCAGTTGATATTTCGCCTCGGTATTTAGTTGAGGCTTCCTCAGAATTTATTGAGACAAATAAGATTTTAAATGTCAATAAAAATTAGTCACCAGTATAGGGTTGTATAAATGTAAATAAAAAAAAAAAATTATAAAACGAGTTGTTTTGTAATTAATACTAATGGTTAAAAAAAAGTCTTAATAGTTTAGAGAACTAATGAAAACGTTGTAAAATGTAAGCAAAAATAGATATTGCATTCTTTTTATCGTTAAGAACTAGATTTGAATTGGCATGTAGAAAAAATTCAAAGAAATAAATTACAATGTATTTCTAACTTATCAAGCAATTAAAAACTGAATTTAAAATTGTCCCCAAATACCATTATTATTTTCAAACTGGAGTTTCAGTGAAACTTTTTGTGAAAAGAAGAGAAAATAATCTTGCTCAATATATAATTTGTACGAGTCTTTATCAATTGAATTAGATTGAATTCGAGTTAGAAAAAAAATTATTTTGCTTCGGACAGCAAAAGTATGTTTTAATGAAAAATCAAATCTTATTCATATCGCAATCTTTTTATTCCTGTCTTTAAAATATTAATTTAGTTAGAAATGAAATGAAATAATCTATCTTACAAATATTTATTTGGTAAGAAAGAGCGAAGTAAAAAACAATAAGTGAAATAAATAACAATAATAAAGTTTATTATTGTTATTGTTTTCGCTTATTTTCGCTTATTTATTTCGTTTATTTAATAAACAAAATAAATAATATGCAAAAATAAGTGAAAACATTTAACTCAACTTTGTTTTTAATTTTTTTGTATATATACAAAAGAATTTTCGAAAGAAAAGCCTTTTACAAAAATAGGTAGTTAAATTATATAACTACTTATTTCATAACTAAGTAAACATATAGTTGTATTGTAATAAAAACAAAAAGAAATTATAATAAAAATACGATGTAGTTAACATTTCGTATATAAACAAAACAGTGTATGATATGTTCTTACCTTAAACATAAAATAAAAATGATTCTAATGTACGTAACTTGAATGAGAAAATTTGTTCTTTAATTTATCATAATTCTAATGATAAATAAATAGGCAGATTTTTTTTTTAAATTAAGTCACCACTTTTTTTCTCCCTCTTTCTTTTTTTACTAAAAACCGTCAGAAATGGTCTTTCGAATTTATCTCTGCTGAAATTGAAAAACGGTTGGAAAATTAGGGTGACCCAGAAAAAAACAGAACCCACAAAATTTGTAATAAAACTGTTAATTTTAACTAGGGGGGGTTTAGGTTAAGGTTGGGGTTTAGGGTTAGTTTAATGGGAAGATAAATAATTTGGGCTCTGTTTTTTCTGACTCACCTATATACAGGGTGACCCAGAAAAAAAAGAACCCACAAATTTTTTAATAAAACTTAATTTTAACTAGGGGGGGGGGTTAGGGTTGGGGTTTAGAGTTAGTTTAATGGGAAAATATATAATTTGGGTTCTGTTTTTTTTTTTTGTTTTTTTTGTCACCCTAATTTTCCCAACCGTTTTTCAAGTTCAGCCCTTATCTCAAGATTTCTTTTGATCATTTATTAACATTTTTTAAAAACTTTAGGAATCACTTTAATTCATTCATATTAGTGTCGTCTCGAATATAACATTTATTTCGACCGTTTATTCATTAGACAATTCTCGGCGATTTTTTAAAAAATTTGATAAATAATTATCTCTTATTAGTTACCACCAATTTTCCCTGTGAAATTACCCCCCCCCCACACACACACACACACACCCTATATTTAACACAATGAAACTTGCATAAAAATTTTATCTTGAAAAAAATTTTTCTGTTCGAAAGAAGATACATTAAACAAACTGCTGATGATTTTTTTAAAAATTTTCAGTTAACAGAAATAATGAAAATTATGATTGAAAAACAATGTTTTCATTTTTGCGCCGTTAAATCAATTGAAATTTTACATAGCCAAAAACAACTTACAACAAGAGGATTTTTAAAATATACTATGAAAAATCAATTAATGGTCCGATTTTCACAAAAATATATTAGGGGAAATATTTTTTTACAAGGTCTACCCCCATCCCCTATTTTATTTTATGAGATATTTAAAAAATGAAACGAAATTGGGTATACCTATCTCTTATTTTTTCGCCACTCACTCTTTGGTGTTCCTATTTTTTTTTTTTTAATCTGGTCATGGACCGGGTACTTTAGCTAGTATATATATATATATATATATATATATATATATGGTAAAGAATAGAGGGTAAAATGTGGACAAAGAACAACTCAAACAAGTAGATGTGGGAGATATATTTTGTTGTACATTTAGTACGACTTCTTCAGTGTACAAGTTTAATAGTGCACCGAGTGAGCACACGGTGAAAAGGCACCCATTGTCTCAACCACATTGTGAGCCCCGTCACGTTACAATTTGTTCTCGTTCATGTTTTACAATTGTTTTTCCTGGCTTTCTTTGCTCTGTTTAGTGTATTCGTCGATTGCACGGATTGTCGCATCTACACAGACTTCAATGTTGGTGAGACCTCTTCCTCCACATTTTCATCTTTGAGTTGTATTACCTTGTGCGTTGTCATAAGTTTCCTTGTCTTTTAGTCCATCTGTCGGAGCTCCTTTCTTGTCCACTTTAAGAATGGTCAAGAATATATTACTAGTGGAACAGCTCAGGTGTTTATTTCTTTGATGAGATTTCTGTTGCAGAGTTAATTCCTCGGAGTTTTCATTAAAGAGCCCATTCCGCCCTATTGTTTACACATAGGAGAATATTTGGATTTATACCTTTCCCAAGGTAACTTTAAACATGTGCTTGATTAAAACATTTTGATTCTAAAAACTAATAAGAAGGAGATTCAGAAATTATCTGCCCTTTTGTTTTAGGGAAACTGAGCTCATCATGAATGATTTGATCAGAAAAACAACAACTAATCTCCAAAGAACAAGCTACCTCATCAATGATAACTCATCACTAGTTTGCCATTACCATCTTGCTGAATCTTCTCATCAGTGATGGATGTTGGTGGGAGCAGTTCATCTTAGCTTCGAAATTCTCGTTTTTTACCAGGGCTCTAACGCCTAATCACAGGCATTGGTAAGATATGAGATGGGGGATGACGCTTTTATCTCCGCCAGGAGACAGGTTCCAGATTCAATCACGTTACAGGATCGTTTGTCTAACATTGAAATTGGAGCTCTCCAACATCTAAGGAAAGAAAGTATCGAACTTTGATCTCCTACTCTCTGCAGTCTAGACATGTGACCAACACTAGTTCACCTTTTCAGGTGTGAAGATTTTAACTCCATTTTTTTAACGTGATTTACATGTACATTATAAAAGGATGAAGCATAACCCCCACCCAGTTAGTAGTATTACAAAATACTGTTAGCAATTACAGTCGTTTGGCCACACAGATCTAGCTAGACTGCATTTAAAAGAGTTAACTAGTAATATCCCAGTTTTTTCTCTGAGGTAGTTTACTAAGCTTAGATTAACTAACAGAAAAAAGGTGCCCCCAGTGAGTGCCAACATCTGGAGAGCGGTTATGATCTGCTAGGTAAAACAGTTAAAACCTTGGCACTTCTTAAGTTTTGTTTAAAACATAAGAAAACCGAATTTGGGTTTAACTGCCTTGTCTGGCCACTTTTAAACTTCTCTATCCACTCATAGAAACTTCTACATGGTATTGCACTGTACCCACATTGTACTAAAAACCTCTGATGAATTTCAGACCCTGACACTCCTTTTGAGCAGAGAAATTGGGTCACTTCCTTGGTGCATACTGCTAGTGGAGCAGCCATGTTTACACTGTTAAAACAGCAAACAAAATGGTGTGATCAGGCTCAAACTACTTCTGAGGTAGTCTTTGGTCACTTCTTTTTTCATCTCTCTTCGTTTGATGGTGCCCACTTCCAGTAGACCCAAGTATTTGTAATTTTCCTTTTCTGCAAGTGTCCTTATTTCTTGTTGATTTGATAGTTCTATTCCTTCTGTTGTTGTTTTTTTTTTAAACATTTGTGCATTATACATTTATCTCCTACATCTACTTGTTTGAGTTGTTCTTTGTCCACATTTTCCCCCTCTATTCTTTAACACATTCTATCAGTTTTACTCCAATCGTCATATATATCTATTAATAATGGAGATTTGCTTCCGGTTTTTGTCTGTAACAAAACTTACGTCACTGCTTACGTCACATTACCCAAAATTGTCATAACATAGAATAAATACACTCCAAATTTGAACATGTGACATTAGACAGTCCTCATTGTTTTTTAAAACAAGTTTTAATAAATACATGACTGGTATTATATATCTATATATAGTTTGTTTTATTTTAATACATATTTAAAGTTTACATTTCAAATTGTTTTATTTTTTAATCCTTTAATGAATTTGATGATTTTACTTACTTAGGGTACAAACTCGCTGACATTGAATTTTTTACTCCCACCCCTCAGGCAATATGTTTCAAAAATCTATTTTTTTCATCGCTCGGAGGGTGTTTTTTTATTTTGTACTAGTGTATGTATGTATATATATCTAATATATAAAACAGAGATTTTGGTATGTACGTGTCGACGTAAAGCAAAAAAACGGGAGGTCACTCAGATTCAAAATCTTGCATACACATTGATATCGTTCTAACTAAGAAAAATTCCAAATTTGGTTATTGATTTTTATTGATTAAGGGATTTAATCGATTAATTAATCCAAAATCACCCAATTTGCAGAACTGTCCGTATATCAGCCCCTCCTGATAATAAAATATTGTCTCTGCCTGCTTATTGTTAAAGCGATAACAGCAGCGAAGTTTTGATTTTAATGAATTAATTTTGCAGTCTAAGCCGTTCAGCTCCGAATTTATGGCCTATTTATGGTCCAGTCTTTAATAATTTTTATATCGTTAGAAAGATAAGAAATACTCTTTCAAAATATGT
>JALAJA010000104.1:0-122500 GCA_023376005.1 Doryteuthis pealeii | reverse complement strand
CCCATAAATTTTGCTGGGGACTCATTCAAAGCAAATATGTGCTTCCCAGGATGCATTAAATCAAAAAGCTATCAGCATCACTGTATGTATATATATTATATTATGTTTATAAATATTATAGAATTGGCATTCAATAACCCACTGTGTTTGATATGCCATTAAACCAAACCAAATATCTCCTTAATAAATTATGATTGTTACCTTGGGAATTTAGCTGGGTTTAAAAAAAAAAAAATGTTATACTGTTCTTTAAAGATTGGTATCAAGTATATTTGTCCCTATGCCTTCCTAAATTAAACTTTGTGATCCCAGGCTAAAAAAGTTGGGGACTCCTGGTCTATAGTTAAAGGCAAAGAGTATTCTAGATTGTATTTTATTTTTAAAGTCTTTTGTCATTTAAAAAAATATGAGATAGGGAGATTTGGATTCATGCCTCTCCATTACTGTATTAGTATGAAAATAATGTAATTTCAACCATAATTCCCGCCCTCTCTGCTGGGGCATTAGAATGCACCTCTGCAGAGGGGTAAGACTCCCCCAATGGGGCCACCTGTTTGCCGTGGGTGGCGACCCGTGATGCTTAAGGATAGAACCCAGCTGGATGAACAGTCCATGACTTGCTTAGGCTAGACGGGCAGTCGGAGAGGCCCCCTCCAATCAATCGGCTGGTCATGTCAAGCCCTAGCACCTATATGATTGCCCCAACCCTATTGCCCTTATGGCAAGCCCCAACCCCTTTTTATCATATGGGTGCTAGAAGGCAGTGGCTGAGGGTCTACATATCCTGGGAATGACGTTAAACTCTATCTGATGGTGAGGTTCCAGTTCTGGAGGTTTGGGGAATGTGGAGCACCCCTTCATTACCATTGCTCCCTGGTCCACTCTGACCCGGAGTGGTAGTACCTGCAACTTTGTCAGCATTAAATGACCCACCGAGGTTGATATGCCATAATTGACAAGTGTATCCAACAAGGATTGAACTCGCTGTTCAGTAGTGATGGATATGTGAGACTATCTTGCTAAGCAGTGAACCATGACGGACAGTAATTTTTTTTAACCATTAGACCACGTGAGGCACCCCAACTACCAATATGTGTGCATGTTTGTATACATATATAGGTAATCTGAACATTAGCTACATAAATAAGGGTAATCTCCCCTTGTTTCTTTCACTTTGAGGAAGACGTCTGTTTTGGTTGGCCATTTTCATTTCACCGTAAATCTACACTGAAAATACGAATTTGTTTGAATCAATACAACTGAATGTTTTAACACAAAAATATCATAAAATGTGTCCTTATTTTGCTTGCCCATTATTTGAAATGAACTTAATTGTTATTAAGGACACATTTTATGATATTTTTGTGTTGAAATATGAAGTTGTATTGATTCAAACAAATTTGTATTTTCAGTGTAGATTTACGGTGAAATGAAAATGGCCAACCAAAACAAACAGCTTCCTCAAAGTGAAACAAACAAGGGGAGATTACTCTCGTTTATATAACTAATGTTCAGATTACCTATATATATATATATATGTTTTTAAAGAGGGGATGATTTAACGAATATGGCAAAAAATCGAGCAAGTCACAATTTTGACTGTTAATGAAAAATAAGTTTTTCTCTATCACGTCAACCTTTTGAGATACGGGATACCCTCGCCTTTTCTCAAAAAACCTTAAAATACAGCTTCTAATAAATTTTTGCTTATTTTATGGAATGTTTTAAAAATGTCTATATAATGGGAAATAATAAAACATCACACTGGGCATCACAAATTTTGTTGAGCCAGATCTGACACTTGTTTTTGACAAACTTTTGAACTCTCAATCCAAAAATGACCCCATTATTATTCTCTATTACGTCAACTTTTTAAGTAGCAGGATACCCTCGCTTGGTCTCAAAAACCATTAAAATACTGCATGCGACAGATTTGAGCTTATTTTATAGAATGTTTTAAAAATTTACAATAGAAAATAATTTTAAAAAATGCTTGACTGAAATGTTTTTACAAATTCATCTTGTTCCTACAAATAATATTATTACTGTAAGTCAAATTGTGTGCAAGTAGTTAACTCTTAACATCCTGTTGAGAATTTTTAAAGTCCAGAGCCCCATTCCTATAAGGATTTATCAATAAATGACAAAAAATGTCCTTTTCATTTAAAGTTACCTCGGGTTATTTCTTTTTAAATCAAAGACTTCTAAATAAGTTTAATATTACATTTAAACAAAGACTATCTTTTGGAGTAGATTAGAAAAATGAATGTGACTTCCGGATGGGTGGAATGAGGCGGTATAGGACATTAAGAGAGTGTGTTCAATATGTGAACAATTTCCCTTTATACTCCATAGTTAGCCATCATATTTACATCCCAAATACTTTAATACCATTTCTCCATGAATTTCAAATCTTGGTAGAATCATTCATCTTGCTCATAGCTGACCACATCAAGGTTTTTCAAGAAGTTAGCAAGATGGCTATACAGAAAATGGAACTTGATGCTCATGTTGCAATCAAACATTTTCTGGCTATTATTGCTCATGTATTTAAAAAAAAAAAAAAATTCTTGACAAGGTAAAGAACTTGTCAAGAACCAAGCATTCTTTTCGAGTTCAGACATTATCTCGATGAAATGTTCATCTTTGATAACTTCCAGAATCTGTAGACTATCAAACACACCTGCCTTGATTTTTTTCAATTGACAGGCCAGGAAAGGACAAAATATGGTACTTGAAACATTTGCCTTCAATTGGCAATGCTTTAATAAATTACTTCAAGTTTACTAGTTTCCTGTGCAAGATGCGAAAATAATTTTTTTTATGTCAACAATTGGCTCATGTAGAATGTTGGGATCAACAGGTTTGAGGTTAGATCTTGGAGGCCAATTCCTCATCACCCAATGCTTCTCTCAGGCTCTACTGTCCCCACTGGAGTATCAGCTGAACGAGGCACTGGACGTATAGCTGAAGATAGACTAGAATATTCAATTTTAAATGTGTTTTTCTTGTTATATGATGAAGTTTTCATTAAACAAAAAAGTAACAGTCTGTGCAATGATATTTTGGCTCTCACCAAATCATAGGTAGACCAAATGCCAACTTATGTATTCCTTTGATCCACATCCGTAAACTCTTAACACTCTGCTTGCACATCTGATGAGGGGCCTAAGACTTGTCTTAATCGATAAGTTTTAATTTAAAATATGCAAAATAGACCAGGTTTACAAATGGGCTGATGTTTGTTCTTTGATTTGGAATAATTCTTCTTCCTTTTCAACAAAATAATCACTGCAATCAGTTGACCAGTCCAATTACGTACAGAAAAAGAATACAATTGTTCTTATTTTGGGAGTAAGCTGTAGAGAAAAAACTTGACGTGATAGAAGAAAACTGACTGCAGTTTTGAAATCAGCATGCCAATATTAGTCTAAATCAAAGTCAACCGAAATTGTCCAAAATTGTTCCCCAGTGTAATTATTTAATTGGCTCTTATTCTTTAAAAGAAAAAAATATACATCAATATTTGTTCCGTTTAAGGGGGGGGGGCTGCTCATATTTTAAATTAATTTTATATATTAATTTATCATAGCAGAAATACTTAAAGTTTTGAAATAAAATAACTGATGCATTATAAAGTTCATTAATTGATAAATCAATACTGAAAATTTCATTAAAATCGGATAATTCCTGGAGTTATGAATGAATGTAAAAGTGTTACATAATTATTAGATTCCTAATATTTATATACAGTAGTGTAGAAATCAAAATGGCTGTTATAAGTTGCAGCCGGTGGCTTTGAAGGATGAGTGACAAGGCTTGACCTCAGTCCTGATCCTTCCTTCCGGTGGATACCGTGCGAATTGGTGGAGAAGACCCTCTTCCGGTTTAGATTAGAAATAGATTTTAGTCAGTAGGCCAAAAACCACGACGGTGGTGAGTCGTGTTATGCACGCTCCAACTCAATCTGCGCAGGTAGTCTGGTGGGGATTTCGAAATAAAATATTATCTAAGTTAAATCGAAGTCTTGTGTTATTATCTAAAAACTACCAATGACCCAGGGCTTATGATAGATGAGAAATCCCCAAGATGAAGTCCAGACGCTAGAAGAGACGCTAGAAGAATAGAAGTAAGAAAGTGAGGAAAGAGGTATACAACAAAAGTGCTCAATACGTTTGTAGAGCTGGTTTAGAAAACTGATAACATCTGAAAATGTCTACCCCAGTAGAAACAATTAACATCGACCACAGCCTCAATACTGCTTCCCTGGGAAGGGTCTCAAAAACTACCTTAATTCTGTCGATTAACTAGTCTTTTGTAGTCCTGGAACGCCGATTGGTGTTTTTCTGTATTGATTGCATTTTTTGGTTTCAAATATTTTTTCTTAAAACAGGAATAACAGTGAGACGCGTGTCCAGGCTAAACTGTCTTTTATATTTTTTTGTTTTTACTATTTCCATTGCAGCTTTAAGATCTGCTTATTCACGTTGGAGACAACAAATAGATGCACGTCGATCTCATAGACACTATGGAAGCCTGAAAGTAACACATTTTTAAAAAAAAGATTTTTAAAAACGTGTTTACTAAAGCGCCAAAATACAGACGCTCTTTAGAAGACAAATAAAAAATCAAATACATAAAATAATTCAGAAGCCAAACATTGGGACTGGTGTAGTCGTAAAAATTCACTGACAAGCATTTTTGACTTTTCCCAGAGGTGTGGAAGGGGACCGAATCCTGAGGCCATATGTATGGCACAACATTGGCTACCCTTGTTATGCAGGGCTTGACTACAGTGTTTAGCAACTCCACGTAGGCATCTGAGGGTCCTCCAACACTTTTTCTGCAGATTTTCAAGGAATCCTGCTATACGAATGCACTCAGATCGTCTATTATGTTGCTTTCTTCTATCCACAGCCTTGTAGTCTCCATTGCAATTCTCCAGTTTATACCGGATTGTTTTTACAGTGTTGTGGGAGCATTGAGTAGTAACCATAATCTCCTTATTTTGATGACCGGTGCAAATCATGATACAAGTTATTCCCTTCCATGATTCAGGTGGGTTCCAGTCATCCATTCTATCTGTCATCACGTATATGTGTTACATAATTATCAGATTCCTAATATTTATGTACAGTAGTGTAAAAACCAAAATGGCTGTTATAAGTTGCAGTCCACGGCTTTGAAGGATTGAATGACAAGGCTTGACCTCATCCTGATCCTTCTGGTGGATACTGTGAGAATCTGTGGAGAAGACCCTCTTCCGGTTTAGATTAGAGAGAGTTTTAGTCAGATTGGCCAAGACCACGACGGTGGTAAGTCGTGTTATGCATGCTGCCGACTCAATCTGTGCAGGTAGTCTGGTGGGAATTTCAAAATAAAATATGATCTAAGTAAATCGAAGTCTTGTGTTATTATCTATAAACTACCAATGACACAGGGCTTCTGATAAAGAGAAATCCCCAATGGAAGACCAGACACGAAGTCCCCAAGTCGAAGTCCAGACGATAGAAGATTAGAAGTAAGGAAAGAGAGTATACAACATATGAATGAAGAAGGGTCCAAGTTTTTAAATGATACATAGTGTGCGTCAACACTTCACCACAAGGACACATACCCATGCACGCATAACATGTTTTATCACTCTTTCTGCAGATACTGCCTTCTTTTAAACACAGGATTTTGTGCCAGTATATACAACATCCAACCAAAGGTTGCGCACTAAGTAACCAATAAGCACCCCAGCTGGGAGCTGTTTTGAAAAGAACACCTTTTGCTTTTCACCATAAACTCTAGGCGTATCTATATAAAGAGAAAAGAAAAATGAGACTGTTGAAGACACAGACCAAGTATCCAATAGGCACCCCAGCTGGGAGCTGTTTTGAAAGGAACACCTTTTACTTTTCCCCATAAACTCCCGGTTGTTTGTTTACAATCAAGGCGATTTTTTAAAAAAATTTTTATTTTTTTTTTTTTTTTTTTTTGCATTCGAATTTCACTGTAAGATTTTTAAAAAGTTTGTTCCTGTATATTTACAACCCAAAGGCACATTTTTATACTAAAATAGTTTGCAATTTTAATTAAAAAAAATTAGTTATTTCAGGTTGTTAATTCAATAGGATTCTTTTTTTTTTTTTAAATTATAAAACTTTAAACGAAAGACACATTTTTATATTAAAATAGTTTTTATTTAATCAGAAGAGAAATGCAGATATGTTTATTTAAATGAAAATGTTTTTTATTTACAAAATATTTTTTATGTTTATTTAAATAAAAGGATGTTGTTCGGAAATGGTATCAAACAATTTATAAAGTTTATTTTCCATGCGCCTCTCGTACCGCAATCCGGAAGTGTACGGTGAAAAGCAACAGGTGTTCTTTTCGAGGCAGCTCCCAGCTGGGGTGCCTATTAGATACCTGGTCCAAGGTTGCTTTAAATGTTTTCATAGAAAGAAGAAAGAGTGAGAGAAGATAACTAGAATAGAGAAAGGAAAGAAAGAACAAAAAGAAGAAGGAAAAAGAGAGACAGAATGAGAGAGAGAGAGAGAAAAACCGGAAAAGACATGAAAAAATAAAAATGAAAGATCGTGATGGCTCTTGATTACGACAAGAAATACCTGAAGAAGGCCGGAGGGCACATCAACTGAAACGTTGTACAGATAACAATTAAGATAAGGACAATAGTCTAAATAATCCAAATAATCAAGCCTCATCTTAAAAATTCAGAGAAATAGTGTAGATAACAATAAAGATGAGGACAATAGTCGAATAATCCAAATAATACTAATCATCAAGCCCCATCTGAAAAATTCAGTGAAAGAGTGTAGATAATAATAAAGATGAGGACAATAGTCCGAATAATCCAAATAATACTAATCATCAAGCCCCATCTCAAAAATTCAGTGAAAGAGTGTAGATAATAATAAAGATGAGGACAATAGTCAGAATAATCCAAATAATACTAATCATCAAGCCTCATCTCAAAAATTCAGTGAAAGAGTGTAGATAATAATAAAGATGAGGACAATAGTCAGAATAATCCAAATAATACTAATCATCAAGCCTCATCTCAAAAATTCAGTGAAAGAGTGTAGATAATAATAAAGATGAGGACAATAGTCAGAATAATCCAAATAATACTAATCATCAAGCCCCATCTCAAAAATTCAGTGAAAGAGTGTAGATAATAATAAAGATGAGGACAATAGTCAGAATAATCCAAATAATACTAATCATCAAGCCCATCTCAAAAATTCAGTGAAAGAGTGTAGATAATAATAAAGATGAGGACAATAGTCGAATAATCCAAATAATACTAATCATCAAGCCCCATCTCAAAAATTCAGTGAAAGAGTGTAGATAATAATAAAGATGAGGACAATAGTCGAATAATCCAAATAATACTAATCATCAAGCCCATCTCAAAAATTCAGTGAAAGAGTGTAGATAATAATAAAGATGAGGACAATAGTCGAATAATCCAAATAATACTAATCATCAAGCCCCATCTCAAAAATTCAGTGAAAGAGTGTAGATAATAATAAAGATGAGGACAATAGTCAGAATAATCCAAATAATACTAATCATCAAGCCCCATCTCAAAAATTCAGTGAAAGAGTGTAGATAATAATAAAGATGAGGACAATAGTCAGAATAATCCAAATAATACTAATCATCAAGCCCATCTCAAAAATTCAGTGAAAGAGTGTAGATAATAATAAAGATGAGGACAATAGTCAGAATAATCCAAATAATACTAATCATCAAGCCCCATCTCAAAAATTCAGTGAAAGAGTGTAGATAATAATAAAGATGAGGACAATAGTCAGAATAATCCAAATAATACTAATCATCAAGCCCATCTGAAAAATTCAGTGAAAGAGTGTAGATAATAATAAAGATGAGGACAATAGTCCGAATAATCCAAATAATACTAATCATCAAGCCCCATCTCAAAAATTCAGTGAAAGAGTGTAGATAATAATAAAGATGAGGACAATAGTCCGAATAATCCAAATAATACTAATCATCAAGCCCCATCTCAAAAATTCAGTGAAAGAGTGTAGATAATAATAAAGATGAGGACAATAGTCAGAATAATCCAAATAATACTAATCATCAAGCCCCATCTGAAAAATTCAGTGAAAGAGTGTAGATAATAATAAAGATGAGGACAATAGTCGAATAATCCAAATAATACTAATCATCAAGCCCCATCTCAAAAATTCAGTGAAAGAGTGTAGATAATAATAAAGATGAGGACAATAGTCCGAATAATCCAAATAATACTAATCATCAAGCCCATCTCAAAAATTCAGTGAAAGAGTGTAGATAATAATAAAGATGAGGACAATAGTCGAATAATCCAAATAATACTAATCATCAAGCCCCATCTGAAAAATTCAGTGAAAGAGTGTAGATAATAATAAAGATGAGGACAATAGTCAGAATAATCCAAATAATACTAATCATCAAGCCCATCTCAAAAATTCAGTGAAAGAGTGTAGATAATAATAAAGATGAGGACAATAGTCGAATAATCCAAATAATACTAATCATCAAGCCCATCTCAAAAATTCAGTGAAAGAGTGTAGATAATAATAAAGATGAGGACAATAGTCAGAATAATCCAAATAATACTAATCATCAAGCCCCATCTCAAAAATTCAGTGAAAGAGTGTAGATAATAATAAAGATGAGGACAATAGTCAGAATAATCCAAATAATACTAATCATCAAGCCCCATCTCAAAAATTCAGTGAAAGAGTGTAGATAATAATAAAGATGAGGACAATAGTCAGAATAATCCAAATAATACTAATCATCAAGCCCCATCTCAAAAATTCAGTGAAAGAGTGTAGATAATAATAAAGATGAGGACAATAGTCAGAATAATCCAAATAATACTAATCATCAAGCCCCATCTGAAAAATTCAGTGAAAGAGTGTAGATAATAATAAAGATGAGGACAATAGTCAGAATAATCCAAATAATACTAATCATCAAGCCCCATCTCAAAAATTCAGTGAAAGAGTGTAGATAATAATAAAGATGAGGACAATAGTCAGAATAATCCAAATAATACTAATCATCAAGCCCCATCTCAAAAATTCAGTGAAAGAGTGTAGATAATAATAAAGATGAGGACAATAGTCAGAATAATCCAAATAATACTAATCATCAAGCCCATCTCAAAAATTCAGTGAAAGAGTGTAGATAATAATAAAGATGAGGACAATAGTCAGAATAATCCAAATAATACTAATCATCAAGCCCATCTCAAAAATTCAGTGAAAGAGTGTAGATAATAATAAAGATGAGGACAATAGTCAGAATAATCCAAATAATACTAATCATCAAGCCCCATCTCAAAAATTCAGTGAAAGAGTGTAGATAATAATAAAGATGAGGACAATAGTCGAATAATCCAAATAATACTAATCATCAAGCCCCATCTCAAAAATTCAGTGAAAGAGTGTAGATAATAATAAAGATGAGGACAATAGTCAGAATAATCCAAATAATACTAATCATCAAGCCCCATCTCAAAAATTCAGTGAAAGAGTGTAGATAATAATAAAGATGAGGACAATAGTCAGAATAATCCAAATAATACTAATCATCAAGCCCCATCTCAAAAATTCAGTGAAAGAGTGTAGATAATAATAAAGATGAGGACAATAGTCAGAATAATCCAAATAATACTAATCATCAAGCCTCATCTCAAAAATTCAGTGAAAGAGTGTAGATAATAATAAAGATGAGGACAATAGTCAGAATAATCCAAATAATACTAATCATCAAGCCCATCTCAAAAATTCAGTGAAAGAGTGTAGATAATAATAAAGATGAGGACAATAGTCAGAATAATCCAAATAATACTAATCATCAAGCCTCATCTCAAAAATTCAGTGAAAGAGTGTAGATAATAATAAAGATGAGGACAATAGTCAGAATAATCCAAATAATACTAATCATCAAGCCTCATCTCAAAAATTCAGTGAAAGAGTGTAGATAATAATAAAGATGAGGACAATAGTCAGAATAATCCAAATAATACTAATCATCAAGCCCCATCTCAAAAATTCAGTGAAAGAGTGTAGATAATAATAAAGATGAGGACAATAGTCAGAATAATCCAAATAATACTAATCATCAAGCCTCATCTCAAAAATTCAGTGAAAGAGTGTAGATAATAAAGATGAGGACAATAGTCAGAATAATCCAAATAATACTAATCATCAAGCCTCATCTCAAAAATTCAGTGAAAGAGTGTAGATAATAATAAAGATGAGGACAATAGTCAGAATAATCCAAATAATACTAATCATCAAGCCTCATCTCAAAAATTCAGTGAAAGAGTGTAGATAATAATAAAGATGAGGACAATAGTCAGAATAATCCAAATAATACTAATCATCAAGCCCCATCTCAAAAATTCAGTGAAAGAGTGTAGATAATAATAAAGATGAGGACAATAGTCAGAATAATCCAAATAATACTAATCATCAAGCCCCATCTCAAAAATTCAGTGAAAGAGTGTAGATAATAATAAAGATGAGGACAATAGTCAGAATAATCCAAATAATACTAATCATCAAGCCTCATCTCAAAAATTCAGTGAAAGAGTGTAGATAATAATAAAGATGAGGACAATAGTCAGAATAATCCAAATAATACTAATCATCAAGCCCCATCTCAAAAATTCAGTGAAAGAGTGTAGATAATAATAAAGATGAGGACAATAGTCAGAATAATCCAAATAATACTAATCATCAAGCCCATCTCAAAAATTCAGTGAAAGAGTGTAGATAATAATAAAGATGAGGACAATAGTCAGAATAATCCAAATAATACTAATCATCAAGCCCCATCTCAAAAATTCAGTGAAAGAGTGTAGATAATAATAAAGATGAGGACAATAGTCAGAATAATCCAAATAATACTAATCATCAAGCCCATCTCAAAAATTCAGTGAAAGAGTGTAGATAATAATAAAGATGAGGACAATAGTCAGAATAATCCAAATAATACTAATCATCAAGCCTCATCTCAAAAATTCAGTGAAAGAGTGTAGATAATAATAAAGATGAGGACAATAGTCAGAATAATCCAAATAATACTAATCATCAAGCCCATCTCAAAAATTCAGTGAAAGAGTGTAGATAATAATAAAGATGAGGACAATAGTCAGAATAATCCAAATAATACTAATCATCAAGCCCCATCTCAAAAATTCAGTGAAAGAGTGTAGATAATAATAAAGATGAGGACAATAGTCAGAATAATCCAAATAATACTAATCATCAAGCCTCATCTCAAAAATTCAGTGAAAGAGTGTAGATAATAATAAAGATGAGGACAATAGTCAGAATAATCCAAATAATACTAATCATCAAGCCTCATCTCAAAAATTCAGTGAAAGAGTGTAGATAATAATAAAGATGAGGACAATAGTCAGAATAATCCAAATAATACTAATCATCAAGCCTCATCTCAAAAATTCAGTGAAAGAGTGTAGATAATAATAAAGATGAGGACAATAGTCAGAATAATCCAAATAATACTAATCATCAAGCCTCATCTCAAAAATTCAGTGAAAGAGTGTAGATAATAATAAAGATGAGGACAATAGTCAGAATAATCCAAATAATACTAATCATCAAGCCCCATCAAAAATTCAGTGAAAGAGTGTAGATAATAATAAAGATGAGGACAATAGTCAGAATAATCCAAATAATACTAATCATCAAGCCCCATCTCAAAAATTCAGTGAAAGAGTGTAGATAATAATAAAGATGAGGACAATAGTCAGAATAATCCAAATAATACTAATCATCAAGCCCCATCTCAAAAATTCAGTGAAAGAGTGTAGATAATAATAAAGATGAGGACAATAGTCAGAATAATCCAAATAATACTAATCATCAAGCCCCATCTCAAAAATTCAGTGAAAGAGTGTAGATAATAATAAAGATGAGGACAATAGTCAGAATAATCCAAATAATACTAATCATCAAGCCCATCTAAAAATTCAGTGAAAGAGTGTAGATAATAATAAAGATGAGGACAATAGTCAGAATAATCCAAATAATACTAATCATCAAGCCCATCTCAAAAATTCAGTGAAAGAGTGTAGATAATAATAAAGATGAGGACAATAGTCAGAATAATCCAAATAATACTAATCATCAAGCCTCATCTCAAAAATTCAGTGAAAGAGTGTAGATAATAATAAAGATGAGGACAATAGTCAGAATAATCCAAATAATACTAATCATCAAGCCCCATCTCAAAAATTCAGTGAAAGAGTGTAGATAATAATAAAGATGAGGACAATAGTCAGAATAATCCAAATAATACTAATCATCAAGCCCCATCTCAAAAATTCAGTGAAAGAGTGTAGATAATAATAAAGATGAGGACAATAGTCAGAATAATCCAAATAATACTAATCATCAAGCCTCATCTCAAAAATTCAGTGAAAGAGTGTAGATAATAATAAAGATGAGGACAATAGTCAGAATAATCCAAATAATACTAATCATCAAGCCCATCTCAAAAATTCAGTGAAAGAGTGTAGATAATAATAAAGATGAGGACAATAGTCAGAATAATCCAAATAATACTAATCATCAAGCCCATCTAAAAATTCAGTGAAAGAGTGTAGATAATAATAAAGATGAGGACAATAGTCAGAATAATCCAAATAATACTAATCATCAAGCCCATCTCAAAAATTCAGTGAAAGAGTGTAGATAATAATAAAGATGAGGACAATAGTCAGAATAATCCAAATAATACTAATCATCAAGCCCCATCTCAAAAATTCAGTGAAAGAGTGTAGATAATAATAAAGATGAGGACAATAGTCAGAATAATCCAAATAATACTAATCATCAAGCCCCATCTCAAAAATTCAGTGAAAGAGTGTAGATAATAATAAAGATGAGGACAATAGTCAGAATAATCCAAATAATACTAATCATCAAGCCCCATCTCAAAAATTCAGTGAAAGAGTGTAGATAATAATAAAGATGAGGACAATAGTCAGAATAATCCAAATAATACTAATCATCAAGCCCCATCTCAAAAATTCAGTGAAAGAGTGTAGATAATAATAAAGATGAGGACAATAGTCAGAATAATCCAAATAATACTAATCATCAAGCCCCATCTCAAAAATTCAGTGAAAGAGTGTAGATAATAATAAAGATGAGGACAATAGTCAGAATAATCCAAATAATACTAATCATCAAGCCCCATCTCAAAAATTCAGTGAAAGAGTGTAGATAATAATAAAGATGAGGACAATAGTCAGAATAATCCAAATAATACTAATCATCAAGCCCCATCTCAAAAATTCAGTGAAAGAGTGTAGATAATAATAAAGATGAGGACAATAGTCAGAATAATCCAAATAATACTAATCATCAAGCCCATCTCAAAAATTCAGTGAAAGAGTGTAGATAATAATAAAGATGAGGACAATAGTCAGAATAATCCAAATAATACTAATCATCAAGCCCCATCTCAAAAATTCAGTGAAAGAGTGTAGATAATAATAAAGATGAGGACAATAGTCAGAATAATCCAAATAATACTAATCATCAAGCCTCATCTCAAAATTCAGTGAAAGAGTGTAGATAATAATAAAGATGAGGACAATAGTCAGAATAATCCAAATAATACTAATCATCAAGCCCCATCTGAAAAATTCAGTGAAAGAGTGTAGATAATAATAAAGATGAGGACAATAGTCAGAATAATCCAAATAATACTAATCATCAAGCCCATCTCAAAAATTCAGTGAAGAGTGTAGATAATAATAAAGATGAGGACAATAGTCAGAATAATCCAAATAATACTAATCATCAAGCCCCATCTGAAAAATTCAGTGAAAGAGTGTAGATAATAATAAAGATGAGGACAATAGTCAGAATAATCCAAATAATACTAATCATCAAGCCCATCTGAAAAATTCAGTGAAAGAGTGTAGATAATAATAAAGATGAGGACAATAGTCAGAATAATCCAAATAATACTAATCATCAAGCCCCATCTGAAAAATTCAGTGAAAGAGTGTAGATAATAATAAAGATGAGGACAATAGTCAGAATAATCCAAATAATACTAATCATCAAGCCCATCTGAAAAATTCAGTGAAAGAGTGTAGATAATAATAAAGATGAGGACAATAGTCAGAATAATCCAAATAATACTAATCATCAAGCCCCATCTCAAAAATTCAGTGAAAGAGTGTAGATAATAATAAAGATGAGGACAATAGTCAGAATAATCCAAATAATACTAATCATCAAGCCCCATCTGAAAAATTCAGTGAAAGAGTGTAGATAATAATAAAGATGAGGACAATAGTCAGAATAATCCAAATAATACTAATCATCAAGCCCATCTCAAAAATTCAGTGAAAGAGTGTAGATAATAATAAAGATGAGGACAATAGTCAGAATAATCCAAATAATACTAATCATCAAGCCCCATCTGAAAAATTCAGTGAAGAGTGTAGATAATATAAAGATGAGGACAATANTAGTCAGAATAATCCAAATAATACTAATCATCAAGCCCATCTGAAAAATTCAGTGAAAGAGTGTAGGATAATAATAAAGATGAGGACAATAGTCGAATAATCCAAATAATACTAATCATCAAGCCCACTCTAAAAATTCAGTGAAAGAGTGTAGATAATAATAAAGATGAGGACAATAGTCAGAATAATCCAAATAATACTAATCATCAAGCCCCATCTAAAATTCAGTGAAAGAGTGTAGATAATAATAAAGATGAGGACAATAGTCAGAATAATCCAAATAATACTAATCATCAAGCCCAGTCTCAAAAATTCAGTGAAAGAGTGTAGATAATAAATAAAGATGAGGACAATAGTGCAGAATAATCCAAATAATACTAATCATCAAGCCCCATCTCAAAATTAGTGAAAGAGTGTAGATAATAATAAAGATGAGGACAATAGTCAGAATAATCCAATAATACTAATCATCAAGCCCATCTCAAAATTCAGTGAAGAGTGTAGATAAATAAAGATGAGGACAATAGTCAGAATAATCCAAATAATACTAATCATCAAGCCCATCTCAAAAATTCAGTGAAAGAGTGTAGATAAATAAAGATGAGGAAAATAGTCGAATAATCCAAATAATACTAATCATCAAGCCTCATCTCAAAATTCAGTGAAAGAGTGTAGATAATAATAAAGATGAGGACAATAGTCAGAATAATCCAAATAATACTAATCATCAAGCCTCATCTCAAAAATTCAGTGAAAGAGTGTAGATAATAATAAAGATGAGGAACAATAGTCGAATAATCCAAATAATACTAATCATCAAGCCCCATCTCAAAAAATTCAGTGAAAGAGTGTAGATAATAATAAAGATGAGGACAATAGTCAGAATAATCCAAATAATACTAATCATCAAGCCCCATCTCAAAAATTCAGTGAAGGAGTGTAGATAAAATAAAGATGAGGACAATAGTCAGAATAATCCAAATAATACTAATCATCAAGCCCATCTGATCAAAAATTCAGTGAAGGAGTGTAGATAAAATAAAGATGAGGACAATAGTCAGAAATAATCCAAATAATACTAATCATCAAGCCCCATCTAAAAAATTCCAGTGAAAGAGTGTAGATAATAATAAAGATGAGGACAATAGTCAGAATAATCCAAATAATACTAATCATCAAGCCCATCTCAAAAATTCAGTGAAAGAGTGTAGATAATAATAAAGATGAGGACAATAGTCAGAATAATCACAATAATACTAATCATCAAGCCCCATCTCAAAAATTCAGTGAAAGAGTGTAGATAATAATAAAGATGAGGACAATAGTCGAATAATCCAAATAATACTAATCATCAAGCCTCATCTGCAAAAATTCAGTGAAAGAGTGTAGATAATAATAAAGATGAGGACAATAGTCAGAATAATCCAAATACTAATCATCAAGCCCATCTAAAAATTCAGTGAAAGAGTGTAGATAATAATAAAGATGAGGACAATAGTCAGAATAATCCAAATAATACTATAATCATCAAGCCCATCTGAAAATTTCAGTGAAAGAGTGTAGATAATAATAAAGATGAGGACAATAGTCAGAATAATCAAATAATACTAATATCAAGCCCTCATCTCAAAAATTCAGTGAAAGAGTGTAGATAATAATAAAGATGAGGACAATAGTCAGAATAATCCAATAATACTAATATCAAGCCCATCTCAAAAATTCAGTGAAAGAGTGTAGATAATAATAAAGATGAGGACAATAGTCGAATAATCCAATAATACTAATCATCAAGCCCATCTCAAAAAATTCAGTGAAAGAGTGTAATAATAATAAAGATGAGGACAATAGTCAGAATAATCCAAATAATACTAATCATCAAAGCCCCATCTCAAAAATTTCAGTGAAAGAGTGTAGATAATAATAAAGATGAGGACAATAGTCAGAATAATCCAATTAATACTAATATCAAGCCTCAATCTCAAAATTCAGTGAAAGAGTGTAGATAATAATAAAGATGAGGACAATAGTCAGAATAATCCAAAAATATACTAATCATCAAGCCATCTCAAATTCAGTGAAAGAGTGTAGATAATAATAAAGATGAGGACAATAGTCCGAAATAATCCAAATAATACTAATCATCAAGCCCCATCTCAAAAATTCAGTGAAAGAGTGTAGATAATAATAAAGATGAGGACAATAGTCGAGAATAATCCAAATATACTAATCATCAAGCCCCATCCTCAAAAATTCAGTGAAGAGTGTAGATAATAATAAAGAGTGAGGACAATAGTCAGAATAAATCCAAATAATACTAATCATCAAGCCCTCATCGTCAAAAATTCAGTGAAAGAGTGTAGATAATAATAAGGATGAGGACAATAGTCAGAAATATCCAAATAATACTAATCTATCAAGCCTCATCTCAAAAATTCAGTGAAGAGTGTAAGATAATAATAAAGATGAGGACAATAGTCAGAATAATCCAAATAATACTAATCATCAAAGCCCATCTCGAAAAATTCAGTGAAAGAGTGTAGATAATAATAAAGATGAGGACAATAGTCAGAATAATCCAAATAATACTAATCATCAAGCCCATCTCAAAAATTCAGTGAAAGAGTGTAGATAATAATAAAGATGAGGACAATAGTCAGAATATCCAAATAATCTAATCAATCAAGCCCTCATTCTCAAAAATTCAGTGAAAGAGTGTAGATAAAATAATAAAGATGAGGACAATAGTCAGAATAATCCAAATAATACTAATCATCAAGCCCCATCTCAAAATTCAGTGAAGAGTGTAGATAATCAATAAAGATGAGGACAATAGTCAGAATAATCCAAATAATACTAATCATCAAGCCCTCATCTCTCAAAAATTCAGTGAAAGAGTGTAGATAAAATAAAGATGAGGACAATAGTCAGAATAATCCAAATAATACTAATCATCAAGCCCCATCTCAAAATTCAGTGAAAGAGTGTAGAGTAATAATAAAGATGGGACAATAGTCAGAAATAATCCAAATAATACTAATCATCAAGCCCTCATCTCAAAAATTCAGTGAAAGAGTGTAGATAATAATAAAGATGAGGACAATAGTCAGAATAATCCAAATAATACTAATCATCAAGCCCCATCTAAAAATTCAGTGAAAGAGTGTAGATAATAATAAAGATGAGGACAATAGTCAGAATAATCAAATAATACTACTAATCATCAAGCCCCATCTCAAATTCAGTGAAAGAGTGTAGATAATAATAAAGATGAGGACAATAGTCAGAATAATCCAAATAATACTAATCATCAAGCCTCATCTCAAAATTCAGTGAAAAGAGTGTAGATAATAATAAAGATGAGGACAATAGTCAGAATAATCCAAATAATACTAATCATCAAGCCCCATCTCAAAAATTCAGTGAAAGAGTGTAGATAATAATAAAGATGAGGACAATAGTCAGAATAATCCAAATAATACTAATCATCAAGCCTCATCTCAAAAATTCAGTGAAAGAGTGTAGATAATAATAAAGATGAGGACAATAGTCAGAATAATCCAAATAATACTAATCATCAAGCCCCATCTGCAAAAATTCAGTGAAAGAGTGTAGATAATAATAAAGATGAGGACAATAGTCAGAATAATCCAAATAATACTAATCATCAAGCCCATCTCAAAAATTCAGTGAAGGAGTGTAGATAATAATAAAGATGAGGACAATAGTCAGAATAAATCCAAAATAATACTAATCATCAAGCCCCATCTCAAAATTCGTGAAAGAGTGTAGATAATAATAAAGATGAGGACAATAGTCAAAATAATCCAAATAATACTAATCATCAAGCCTCATCTCAAAAATTCAGTGAAAGAGTGTAGATAATAATAAAGATGAGGACAATAGTCAGAATAATCCAAATAATACTAATCATTCAAGCCCCATCTCAAAAATTCAGTGAAGAGTGTAGATAATAATAAAGATGAGGACAATAGTCAGATAACCAAATAATACTAATCATCAAGCGCTCATCTCAAAAATTCAGTGAAAGAGTGTAGATAATAATAAAAGATGAAGGACAATAGTCAGAATAATCCAAATAATACTAATCATCAAGCCCATCTCAAAAATTCAGTGAAGAGTGTAGATAATAATAAAGATGAGGACAATAGTCAGAATAATCCAAATAATACTAATCATCAAGCCCTATCTCAAAAATTCAGTGAAAGAGTGTAGATAATAATAAGATGAGGACAATAGTCAGAATAATCCAATAATACTAATCATCAAGCCTCATCTCAAAAAATTCAGTGAAAGAGTGTAGATAATAATAAAGATGAGGACAATAGTCAGAATAATCCAAATAATACTAATCATCAAGCCCCATCTCAAAAATTCAGTGAAGAGTGTAGATAATAATAAAGATGAGGACAATAGTCAGAATAATCCAAATAATACTATCATCAAGCCCATCTCAAAAATTCAGTGAAAGAGTGTAGATAATAATAAAGATGAGGACAATAGTCAGAATAATCCAAATAATACTAATCATCAAGCCTCATCTCAAAAATTCAGTGAAAAGAGTGTAGATAATAATAAAGATGAGGACAATAGTCAGAAATAATCCAAAATAATACTAATCATCAAGCCTCATCTCTCAAAATTCAGTGAAGAGTGTAGATAATAATAAGATGAGGACAATAGTCAGAATAATCCAAATAATACTAAATCATGCAAGCCCATCTCAAAATATCAGTGAAAGAGTGTAGATAATAATAAAGATGAGGACAATAGTCGAGAATAATCCAAATAATACTAATCAATCAAGCCCATCTCAAAAATTCAGTGAAAGAGTGTAGATATAATAAAGATGAGGACAATAGTCAGAATAATCCAAATAATACTAATCATCAGCCCATCTCAAAAAATTCAGTGAAAGAGTGTAGATAATAATAAAGATGAGGACAATAGTCAGAATAATCCAAATAATACTAATCATCAAGCCCCATCTCAAAAATTCAGTGAAAGAGTGTAGATAATAATAAAGATGAGGACAATAGTCAGAATAATCCAAATAATACTAATCAATCAAGCCTCATCTCAAAAATTCAGTGAAAGAGTGTAGATAATAATAAAGATGAGGACAATAGTCAGAATAATCCAAATAATACTAATCATCAAGCCCCATCGTCAAAAAATTCAGTGAAAGAGTGTAGAATATAATAAAGATGAGGACAATAGTCAGAATAATCCAAATAATACTAATCATCAAAAGCCTCATCTCAAAAATTCAGTGAAAGGAGTGTTAGATAATAATAAAGATGAGGACAATAGTCAGAATATCCAAATAATACTAAATTATCAAAGCCTCATCTCAAAAATTCAGTGAAAGAGTGTAGATAATAATAAAGATGAGGACAATAGTCAGAATAATCCAAATAATACTAATCATCAAGCCCCATCTAAAAATTAGTGAAAGAGTGTAGATAATAATAAAGATGAGGACAATAAGTCAGAATAATCCAATAATACTAATCATCAAGCCCATCTCAAAATTCAGTGAAAGAGTGTAGATAATAATAAAGATGAGACAATAGTCAGAATAATCCAAATAATACTAATTATCAAGCCTCATCTCAATAAATTCAGTGAAGGGGTTTTGGGTAGATAAATAATAAAAAGGATGTTTGAGGACAATAGTCAGAATAATCCAAATAATACTAATCATCAATAGCCTCATCTTCCAAAAAATTCAGTGAAGGAGTGTAGATAACAATAAAAGATGAGGACAATAGTCAGAATAATCCAAATAATACTAAATCATGACAAGCCTCAATTAACATTATGAAAAAAAAGCCAAAACGATGAGAACTAAGACAAAAAAATCAAACATTTTCAGAGAATTTTATTTTTATTTTATTGCTTTTAAAATCTTAAAATGAATAAAACAATTACTCTTTTTATTGCGACCAGTAAATTCTGCACCCCACATAAAATGTCTATATATATATATAGAGAGAGAGAGATGCCGAGTTAGCTAAGTCGGTAAAGTGTTCGACTAGAAACCACAAGGTATGAGTAGCACAGGGATCTGTGCGGTAAAGTAAGGAGCTGATAGTAGGTGTGGCGCTCCACCTCAGATGCTAAATACAATCTCATTGGTCTAGCGCTATTGAAAAGGGGATAGACTCCCTCGCTGACTGGCTGATACTGACTTTAGGCTGCCCCGTCGACTTTACTTTTTTTAACTTATATATATATATATAATGTATGGGGACGGAGAGAGATACTTTCCAAATCCACATTCTTTTGTGCTAATCTGATTTTTTTATCTTCCGTCATGGAGATTCAAGCCCCGGCACTTATCTGAAGACACTCGACCGGAGAAGTCACCTTGACGGGGTCTCCTACACCTTGCCCATAAAAAGGGCAGTTACCCAGGCGAGTGAAGCTGTACAAATCTATGGTGCGGCCACACTTGCAGTTTGCATCACTGGTCTGGAACCCCTATCTTTCTCAGAATATTAACCTCCTAGAAACTGTACAGAGACGTGCAACCAGGCGGATACCCTCCATCAGGCATCTACCATACTCTGAACGTCTCGCAGCCCTGGGAATGGATTTGCTGAAACTTCGGTGTCTGGCAACTGACCTGGTAAACGCTCATAAGGTCATTAATCATCTTAACAACAGCAACCTTGAGCACCATTTTGATCTCCATCTCTCCAATACACGTGGGCATGCCTACAAAGTCAGAAAACAGCACTGCTCACGTGACTTTCGGAAATATTTTTTCACGCTCAGAATTGCGGAGACATGGAATAAACTGCCTGCATCTGTTGTAGGCTCCCGAAGCACTGAATCTTTCAAAGCCTCCATGCTTCCTGTAGTCCGCCAACACTATACCTAATGCCACTCTCCACATACACATACATACATGCATATTACTACTGTAAACTGTTCATGTTCCTGACACAACATTATTCTGTGTACTTGACATGAGACTTTGATGAGTTGTGGTGCACCCGAGCACTTTACACAATAAATTTCATTATTATTATTATTTAAAAAGCACTCCCTACACTTTTTACTTATCGCACGAGAACGGCACGGACACGTCGCAAAGCAATTCCCAACACTTGACTTCCTAAGAACTTCTAAGAAAAACGTCTAACAGCACTCTACAAACTACGGCGACTAGAATCCCCTTTCTAGTACCACTTCACCTACAAACTGTAATTTCACCTCTCAGATAAGTCTGGTACCAAATGCCAACAAAATTTGCAACGATATTTGTTGTACCCTTTGTCAATATATCTTATTATAATGGAGATTGTGTGTTTTTCTGTCTGTAACCGAAACTATATTCCTACTCAAGTCACAATTCCCTTAGTTATTTACATCACATTCTCCATGATTTTATTTTTATCTAAATCTCAATTATTAATAAAATTGTCTTACATTATTAATACTGTTAACTATGTCTACGTACTGATAACATGCATTTATTTTTATATATACAACAAAATAGCGGTTTACAGTGTGAACGGGAAGGCTAATTTGCATATTGATATTAAAAAATCGAATTTAATAAATATGTGCTCAGTATTATTGATTTCTAACTGTTTGGTTTTATTTTAATGAATATAAGCAAATGAATCTTAAATGAAATCCATTAACAAGATAAAATAACTGTCATTTTATTCTTTACTTCCTCTTATAACTAAATACTTAAATTAGAAAAAATAACAATGAAAGACGAGAGTGATGGAAGAGTAAGTTTCAGTTGTTCCATTTTTTATTATACTCCCTCTGTTTCAAATCTTTTTATCTGTATTCTTATTTAGTTTCATTAGCCTTTCTAATTTAATACAATATTTTATTACATTAAAACTTAAATACTTGCACCCAGAGGGTGCATATATTTGCTAGTGTGTTTAATTTACATTGTGTTGTTTGTCTTCTTTCGTCCTAATAATTGCCTAACACTGGGAGAATACGAGACCGTAATTCCTCTTAAGACCATGTTGCAAGATAATAATGGTCGGATAGATGTGTGTGTGTTTGCATTTGTGTCCATCTGTCTGTCTGTCTACATAACAACTGCTGTTTATAAAGTCACCCGGTCTGTATATAGCCGCGAAAATACAAGTCTGTTCGTTGGCTGGTCGGTCACCCTTCCCATCAATATTTGCATGCCATCTACATATTTTATTGTTGATAAGCACGTATTCCTTGCTGTGTGATGCGAACACCACCGAGCGCCTTAACTCTTAAAGTCCTATACCGCCTCATTCCACCCGACCGGAAGTCTCATTTGTTTTCCTAATCTACCCCATACGATAGCCTTTCTTTAAATGTAATATTAAACATATTTAGAAGTGTTTGATTTAAGGGAAATAACAGGTAACTTTAAATGAAAAGGCCATTTTTAGCCATTTATTGATAAATCCTTATAGGAATGGGGCTCTGGACTTGGAAAGCCTTTGTTTAAATGTAATATTAAACATATTTAGAAGTGTTTTGATTTAAGGGAAATAACAGGTAACTTTAAATGAAAATGCCATTTTTAGCCATTTATTGATAAATCCTTATAGGAATGGGGCTCTGGACTTGGAAAGCCTTTGTTTAAATGTAATATTAAACATATTTAGAAGTGTTTGATTTAAGGGAAATAACAGGTAACTTTAAATGAAAAGGCCATTTTTAGCCATTTATTGATAAATCTTTATAGGATTTAGGTTCTGGATTTAGAAAATCCTCAACAGGAGTTAATGAATAAAAGATATAATGCACCAATTATTTCAGTTAAAAACTTTTACATTTTTTCAGCTCAGTTAACTTTGAACCACATATCTTTGAGAATCTGTGTTAAGCCTCAAAGACAAGTGGTTCAAAGCTAACTGACCTGAAAAAATGTAAACGTTTTTAAATAAAATAACTGGTGTATTATATCTTTTATTCATTAATATATCAACACTGAAAATTTCATTAAATTCGGTTAATTCCCTGATTTTGGGTTTTTTTTTTTCTTTCGGCGGGGGTGACATACAATGGTGGAATTTAGGTCCGTTAAGTTGGATCTAACCCTGTTGTCAATTAATGTTCTTCTTTTGCCAAAGAATTCCTTCTACTGAAACAGTCCAAGGGAGATAACTCATAATCCACAGTTTAGACCTGATCTTTTTGATGCAGGTATCATTGGGGAATGAGAAAAATTTTTGTAAATAGGCCAGGCTTCGGAATACCCTTACCACACTTAATGTGTATACATTATATGGTAATTGATGAGGAAGTGCATCCCGATCTCCTGCCTCAAAAATTGCTACCCGGTGACTATCAAAATAACAACCCCAGCTCTTGTTTATTTATCGTAATTCTTGTTTAGATATGAAGATGGATATATAGTTTGAAATAGACTGAGATAGATAGATAGATAAACAAACAAAATAATATAGATAGATACGAACAAATGGAGATAGATAGATATTTTTGACAAGTAAATGTATTTGGGGGGGGGGTCGCTTCTTTTTTTGTTGTAATTCTTGTTTATTTAAACTAAAAACAAGACATTAAACAAACATGAATAAAAAAAATTCTTAGTATTTAAAGTAATATAGATAAATATGAACAAATTGAGATAGATAGATATGAAGATGGATAGTTTTGAATAAACTGAGCTGGGTCGTTATTTTAATAGTCACCGGGTAGCAATTTTTAAGGCAGGAGACCGGGACGCACTTCCTCATAAATTACCCATTATATATCCCTCTGTAATCTTTTTGTTTCTTTCCTGATGTATTTGATCTCAAAATTCTTGAACTCAACTCAGTTTATCATTTAAATAAATTTAAAAGTTGAATCAATAAAATAAAATGCAGAATATAAGTGAACTTTTTTCTTTTTTTCGAAGTGTAGAATAACATAGTAAAAGATGAATGAATTCTGTTGAGAATTGGGGGAGATATGGGGCTTCAAAGACACCCCCCCCACTCCAAAAAAAACAAACCCTTTGTCTACCTATTTTCTTGAAAATTTAAGTTGTCGATTTTATTGTCTTTTCTTATAGATTCTGATGCGTATAATTCATTGATGCAGAAGAAAGCGCTCAATTTGCAGATTTAGAGGAGATTTGAGCCCTTATGCCTGAAAATGACCAATTTTGTGAAAATTTAAAGTGTTGATTTTATTGGCTTTTCTGATAGATTTCGATGCATAGAATAACATTGTAAAAGATAATTGAATTCTGTTGAGAAATGATGAAGATATGGGGGTTCAAAGATCCCCCCAAAATGCCCTTTTTTCGTAAAAATTTAAGTTGTCGATTTTATGTGCTTTTCTTATAGATTCTGATGCGTAGACTTCATTGATGCAGAAGAAAGTGTTCAATTCGGAGATTTAGCGGAGATTTGATCCGGCTGTGTCAAATCCAACCCTAAATCAAATTAAACCACTTTTTCTTTTTGTAATAAACATCTTTTAAAAGTCCGTGTCATATTTGAACTGTAAAATCTACACCAAGTTTCAATGAGATATTTAATAAACATTTTTTTTAAATCCTCAAAATCATGACTTATGAAATCCATTTTTTGTCACAATAATTTTTTTACAAATTTTTGTGAGCAATGTCTTTTTTTTGTTTCTTTCTTTTTTTGACCAATATTTTTTCAAACTTTTTTTCTGACCAATATCAAAATTTTTTTTTCTTTTCCAGACGAATATTTAAAAAAAAAGTTTATTTTTTCTTTTCTGACCAATATTAAAAAAAAAAAAAATCCTGTTTACTGTGGCATAACACAGTGTCTGGTTACCAGATGTAAGGTCTGCTAGCAGCCACCCTCATGATCCAGGGCAGAACTACCTCCTCCAGGCAGTTCATGTAGGCCTCTGTGTTGAGTCTGAGGCTATGTCAGAAGATGGCTGGAGGCATAGCCTCTGTGTTGAGGCTATGTCAGAAGATGGCTGGAGGCATAGCCTCTGTGTTGAGGCTATGTCAGAAGATGGCTGGAGGCATAGCCTCTGTGTTGAGGCTATGTCAGAAGATGGCTGGAGGCATAGCCTCTGTGTTGAGGCTATGTCAGAAGATGGCTGGAGATGTTGAGGCTATGTCAGAAGATGGCTGGAGGCATAGCCTCTGTGTTGAGGCTATGTCAGAAGATGGCTGGAGGCATAGCCTCTGTGTTATGTCAGAAGATGGCTGGAGGCATAGCCTCTGTGTTGAGGCTATGTCAGAAGATGGCTGGAGGCATAGCCTCTGTGTTGAGGCTATGTCAGAAGATGGCTGGAGCATAGCCTCTGTGTTGAGGCTGTCAGAAGACTGGAGGCATAAGGCATAAGGTCTGAGGCTATGTCAGAAGATGGCTGGAGGCTAGAGGCTGAGGCTATGTCAGAAGATGGCTGGAGGCATAGCCTCTGTGTTGAGGCTGAGGCTATGTCAGAAGATGGCTGGAGGCATAGCCTCTGTGTTGAGGCTGAGGCTATGTCAGAAGATGGCTTAGCCTCTGTGTTGAGGCTGAGGCTATGTCAGAAGATGGCTGGAGGCATAGCCTGGAGGCATAGCCTCTGTGTTGAGGCTGAGGCTAATAGCCTCTGTGTTGAGGCTGAGGCTATGTCAGAAGATGGCTGGAGGCATAGCCTCTGTGTTGAGGCTGATGGAGGCATAGCCTCTGTGTTGAGGCTGAGGCTATGTCAGAAGATGGCTGGAGTAGCCTCTGTGTTGAGGCTGAGGCTATGTCAGAAGATGGCTGGAGGCATAGCCTCTGTGTTGAGGCTGAGGCTGAGGCTATGTCAGAAGATGGCTGGAGGCATAGCCTCTGTGTTGAGGCTGAGGCTATGTCAGAAGATGGCTGGAGGTGCTATGCTGAAGATGGCTGGAGGCATAAGGTTGCAGTACAGTCTTTCCTTTTGTCTTTCATGTGTAACGTAGTAATATATGGTCACAGTACCCAAAGCGATATATGTTGTATAGCGGGTCTGGTCACGCCCCGGTCAAACTCACGACGACTATTTTGTGCTCATCACTTTTTTTTAAAAACCTTTACTATCTCTTATTTCTTCTTCCTCTCTTTTCGAATAGGAGTTCTCGCAAAAACTCAGGACCTTCCATCTCGCTACACATGGCCTGTGATAAAAATTGTCAGTCTCATATTGTATGAGAAATACTGAATGTCTTCATACACTACCTGCCTGATAAGAAATTCAGACACTCCCATGTAACTGATTGATTTGTTTTTACACGTTTTTGGGTAATCTTGAACTTTAAGTGACTAAATTCCTCACATGAAAATGTGCTTGCACATTATTGGAAATGAAGTTAATTGTTATTAAAAACACATTTTATGATGTTTTCGTGTTAAAACATACAATCCTAGTTATTTGAATAATTTGGCAAAAAAAAAAAAAAAAAAAAAAAAAGGGTATCCTTACGGCGATTCGATAATAGTAGACCATATACTTTCGGTTTCTTTCTTTTTAAACAATTAAATTCAACAAAAAAATCTTAAAAAAAAAAAAAAAAAAAAAAAAAAGGTCTTAGAAATCAATAACAAAAAAAAAAAAAAAAACCCATATGTACAGAAAATATCTAATTAATAGATTTTAAGTGTCATTACATATGTAATTTATTTTTTTATACATTTTAAACTATTAAATTCGGCCCAAAAAATCTTAAACAGAACCCCCCCCCCCCAAAAAAAAAAAAAAAAAAAAAACGGGCTGATTCTGAATTTAATATATCATCAGAAAGGAAAATACAAATCTGTTTTGAGCTTTTTTTTTTTTTTTTTTTTTTTTTAATATATATATATTAAATTTGTTTGGTTCATTTTTTAGCTGCTGTGAAATAAGACCCAATAAAAAAACAAATTAAATAAAGAAAAAACAAAAAAACAAACTATAATGACATTAAAAAAAAAAAGAAGGGTAATCTTGAACTTTAAGTGACTAAATTCCTAGCATGAATTCCAGCCAAAAAAATCTTAAAAGAAAAATAAGTCAATGAGACTGATGTCCCCTTTTTTGTTTGGAAAGAAACCGGAAGTAAATGATACCCCGTTTTTTTGCCAAATTTTTCAAATCACTAGGACTGCATATCATAAAATGTGTTCTTAATTGTGCTTGTGCTTTATTTGAAATGAACTTAAATGTTATTAAAAACACCTTTTATGATATTTTTCGTGTTAAAAAATGCAGTTGTATTGATTCAAACAAATTCCTATTTTCAGTGTAGATTTACGGTGAAATGAAAATGGCCGCCCAAAACACACGGCTTCCTCAAAGTGAAACAAACAAGGGAAGATTACTCTCGTTTATGTAGCTAATGTTCAGATTACCCAAAAATGCATATAACAAAAAACCAAACATATGGCTTCCTCAAAGTGAAATATATATATATTTACCAACCCCTCCGCACGAGCTGGATATGACACAAGGTCAATTTCTTAAGCGGAGTTTAACAGGTTTGAATTCAGAGTTTTCCTTCTCCTAGACCGGTTGCCTAACCATGGTTAAAGAGCCCAGTCTGCCCTACTATTTACCCATAGCTGGAGGGAGAGTAGGATTCATACCTTCCCCAAGGGTATTAACGTTAAGTGAAATGTAAAGTCCAGGATTTGAACTCGGGGTGACGAGTCCATTTCCTACAACTTTAACCATTACACCATGCGCTTCCTCAAAGTGAAATATATAAGGGGAGGTTACTCTTGTTTATGTAGCTAATGTTGAGATTAACCAAAAATGTATATAACAAAAACCAAAAATTCAAAATCCAGATACTCAAGAATTTATTACTGCAACTTAGAGTTCTTTGGCGTGCACCCCCCACCCCAGCATATATCACGGCAGTAAATAACCTGTTAGCAAACAGGAGTTAACATAACTTCCTCTCGAGTAACAACAGACGTTGTGATTATATTATTTTCGATTATCTTAATTAAAAGGAATGAGACAAATACTGTCTTTCTCCGTAAGAAAAAGTTGCAAGCTGTTGGCACTCGACTTCATGACGGCCAATCTTTCAAACTGGAAAATCGTTGGAGTAAAGGCATACAAACCCTTCCTGGGTTATTAATGACAATGTTAGTTTTCTTTTCTTTTTTAAAGCAATTATATAGTTTCAAGTATAACTATTATTTACACAACTCTTCTTAATTTTCAACTATATGGTTTCAAGTATTCATACCTCCAATTAATAATTTGCAAGCAATTATATGGTTCATCTCGGGTTTTTTTAAAAAGATATTAAATGATTTCAAGTAAGTAATAATTATTTGCAAACGATTATAGCTTCAAGTAACTATTCTTAATACAAATAATTTGCACACAGATGTTTTCAAGTAACTAATAATAATAATCCTAAGTAAACAATTGTAGCTTCAAGTAACTATTCTTAATACAAATAATTTGCACACAGATGTTTTCAAGTAACTAATAATAATAATCCTAAGTAAACAATCGTAGCTTCAAGTAACTATTCTTAATACAAATAATTTATACATAATTACGTTTTTGAATTATTCCAATTTAATAATCACTTCAAGTAACTATTCTTAATACAAATAATTTATAAATAATTACATGTTTTCAAAAATTATTCCTATTTAATAATTGCTTCAAATTAACTATTCTTAATACAAATAATTTATAAATAATTACATGTTTTCAAATAATTATTCCTATTTAATAATTGCTTCAATTAACTATTCTTAATACAAATAATTTATAAATAATTACATGTTTTCAAATAATTATTCCTATTAATAATTGCTTCAATTAACTATTCTTAATACAAATAAATTTATAAATAATTACATGTTTTCAAATAATTATTCCTATTTAATAATTGCTTCAATTAACTATTCTTAATACAAATAATTTATAAATAATTACATGTTTTCAAAATTATTCCTATTTAATAATTGCTTCAATTAACTATTCTTAATACAAATAATTTATAAATAAACATGTTTTCAAAGAATTATTCCTATTTAATAATTGCTTCAAATTAACTAAATTCAGAATAATTTTTGAAACAATTCAGTATTGTAAACATTCTATATATTTCGTGAAGACGAATTAAAAAAAAATTATTGGGTTATGTTTCCTTGTTTGGTGGATATTTCTGGTTAAATCTGGTTTAAAATTGACTGGCACATCCGAGAAGAGGTGCCTGCAAGATTCTGTTTTTCCTAAGTTCGTCTAACCGTTAATAGTCATATTTGAGTTTTCTGGGTGTAGTGAACAGCTTGATGGTCTCATCGGTTACCTCCGCCCTTCGTTTTTGCTGTTCAGAGATAATCTTTTGAAGAATTCCTATCAGCTCCTTTTTTAGATAACCTGTTAACAACTCACCACTTGAATAATCCTGGAAAAAAAAAAATAAAAAAAAAAGACAAATTTTAAAAATCAAGTGAAACACTCTGGGGGTAGAATATATATATATATATATATATATATATATGAATGAATGAATGAAGGGTATTTTATGATTTCTGACTACAAGAGTCGCTAAATAAGGGGATGTATTAAAAAAAGCCTTGTCTATGGGGGATGGTTTGGTGGGTGAGAATAACGCAAGATTCCATAATTCTACAGTGTTCTATTGTGTATGTGAGTTAATATTTTGGCACCTTGAAAATCAAAGGTATGGTTATTGTCTAAAATATGTTTAGCTAGGGCGTTGTTTAGAAAACTTCATTTAATATGATATCTATGTTCAGAGACCCGTTTAGATAAAGATTTAGAAGCCTCTCCTACATATTTTTTGTTACAATTTAAGCAATCTATTGTGTAGACTCCTGCTTCGGAGTGTGTGTGTGTTAACAGCATTGTGTGTTTTCATATCCTTTTATCTATACTTATACTGTCGGATTCATTTCCTTTCTCTTAATATATATATATATATATATGAAAGTGGTGACTCAATGGTTAGTCGATACAAGTTTCACAATGAGAAGACAGCAATATAATATAAAGTGCTCAATATGTAAGTAGAGCGAATTTATTAAAATGGTATATACAAGAATAAAACCTACTCGAGTTTCACCATAAGGATCTTCAGGGTTAAATCCATTGAATTAATCAAGATATTGATTAATTGCAGTTAACTGCACAAGTTATTTTTTTTGTTTTTTTAATTTTGTATAAGTATATAATAAATGGAAATAATCCGACAGTATGATTGAAAAGAGATAGGAAAAACAAATGTTCATAGTACGCTGACAGATATCCGTTTCGACCTTATGTAAAAACGGTCTTCATCAAGAGCAACTATATTTGATGAAAAAGAAAGGAGGAGGAATAATTAACCGTTTGGCACAAGAGGTTCGAATAACGCTCACATTCTGGGCTACCATTTTCAATAAAGAACGTGATCTGACGAAACACAGAGGGTTTTCAAATACACATGGGTGGAAATGGACCTTAATCACTTAATACCCGATTTTTAAGCTTTTTGTCTTTACTAATTACTTTGCTCTGTTTATAAAAATTAAACATTGAGCTCTCAATTCGGACCTGAACTTTTCAACACCGTACCGTTGGAAGAAAGGACCAGCTTAGAATCATCCTAATACCAAATATATATATATAATATATATATATATATATATATATATATATACGAAAAGTTTCTTGGCAGTACAAAATTTTATTAGGACACGTAAAAGCGAATTCATTATAAAAGTGATGGAAAGAATTTCTAAAAAGAAAGTTAGGGTACCCTTATAATTAGATGTATAATCTAAAATAAATTCTTTTTTCAGACAATCCTCATCAGAGAAACACATTGACAGTAGGAACCAGAAATTTTTGAACCCCTCCGCACGGTTCGTAATTTCTCTTATTTTCTCGTTCTTATTGAAAAAGGGGGAAAAAAAAAAAAATTACCTTTTTTCTCAATTATTCCAACCATCGTATTTCCTACTGTCAATGTGTTTCTCTGATGAGGATTGTCCGAAAAAAGATTTTATTTTAGATTATACATCTAATTATAAGGGTACCCTTGCTCTGTTTATAAAAATTAAACATTGAGTTCTCAAATCGGACCTGAACTTTTCAACACCGTACTGTTGGAAGAAAGATTTTATTTTAGATTATACATCTAATTATAAGGTACCCTTGCTCTGTTTATAAAAAATTAAACATTGAGCTCTCAAATCGGACCTGAACTTTTCAACACCGTACTGTTGGAAGAAAGATTTTATTTTAGATTATACATCTAATTATAAGGGTACCCTAACTTTCTTTTTAGAAATTCTTTCCATCGCTTTTATGATGAATTCGCTTTTACATGTCCTTATATATATATATAAAATCCCTCTTACGCTACAAAGACAAATTGAGGGACAATTTGAAACGCCTCAATATTAACCTTGGTGCTTGGGAAAATCTAGCTTCAAATCGGAAAGAATGGCATAAGACATGTTTCGCTAGATTAAAGAGCTTTGAAGAAAATAGACTGAAGCATCGAGATCAGCTCCGTTGAACTTTAAAACAAAAACATCTGATTCCCGCTTTAGAAAACTTCATCTGTCAGTGTAGCTTCATAGCTCGCTGCATGGCTGGGCTGCTATCACACTCAAGGAAACACAAAATGTCTTCTTGATAGCATGCACAACATGGGAGGAAATAAATCACTTACTGTTGACCCTCATCTATCGTTCACGATAGGAGAGTCCACCATATATATATATATAATATTTTATACTAAGATTCCGCCCACAAACAAAAAATACACACATAAATGAATTGACATTAAATGCATTTCTTAACAGGCTTGAAGAAAAGTGGCTACTATGCTGCTTGGAAACCAATGGTAACAATTGCACCTTGAATGTATTGTACACTATAATAAATAAATACAGCTCTTACACATGTAATTGAGCACTTTATTTTCAATTCTCCAATACTAAAAAAGACTACCGATATATATATATATATATATATATATATTAATAAAGTCATCCACAGACAAGTGTTTCGGCATTTCATGCCTCTTCAGTGTGGCTAGACACAACTGCCCTTGGATAGGGTCGAACTCAGACTGACCGCATGGTAGTCCGATATCTTATCCCCTCGCCCACTGACAGCTGATGCGGGGACTGGTGCTTTTAAACTATTAAATACATAGGAATGTATTTTTCGGTCACTGAGAGATCAAATTTCCGGAGAAATGATCATTGCTTATTTGCTTAGTAGTGAGAGTTGATTTAAATTACCAATTAGAGAGCTCATTACCAAATTTATGGGAGCATATTTTTGGAGGATATGTGCTTAATTGAAGTCATACCTAATTTTTGAAAATTAATTAGTTAATAATTAATGAATTTAGGTGGGCATATATGTTCAAATGTAAGGCTAAACAGATCGAGAAAATGTCAATCTCTGAATGTACATTTCGACCTATTAGGTCTCATCAGCAAGGTTATAGACATGGGAGACTGCTCCGTGTGTGACTCGAAACCTCGACTGTCAAGCAGGCGGAGATTCTAACCTCTACACCAGCTGGGCATTCCCAGATTCTTCGTCTGTTGTGAACTTATTTATATTCCACTTTTTATTGACTTACTATACGACAGTATGAAAATACACACACACACACGTGTGTGTGTGTGTGTTTAAGAAAATAAAATAGAAATTAGAAGGCTTTTGACACCGCAATGGAAAATCTTTTCCATTGCGTTGTCAATAGCCTTCTAATTTCTATTTTATTTTCTTAAACATATACAATGCTTCAATCAAACTATAAAACCCTTCTCTCTCTCTCTCTATATATATATATATATATAAATAAAAGATATGAAAACACCACAAAATGCTGTTAAAGTGAAAACATTTTATAACTTAGCTGATATTGAACAATATTTCGATTTTATGAAAATCGTCATCAGAGCTTGTTTATACTCCGTGTTGTTAAGAGGAGCGGAGATAAAAGTCATATGAGTTCAAAACAAAAACCTTGATGTTGCAAAAAAGAAAAGTTATACAATAATTTTGAATGTGAGCCAATTCCGCCGCATTTTTCTCGGTTTGTGGTGTTTTCATATCTTTATATATATATATATATATGAAGTGAATCTGACAGTACGAATTGAACATTTAAAAAAAACAAAACAAATGATGTTATTAGTTTGCTGACAGTTTTTAAAAGGTCGAAACAGATCTGTCAGCAAACTAATAACATAATTTGTTTTTTCTAAAAATGTTCAATTCATATATATATATATATAATATATATATATATATATATATATATATTTTTTTATTTAAAAACATTTTTGAGATGAAACAAAGAAATCACAGTGCTCAACCATAAATTTGTAGGAGCTTTATTTATTTATTTGTTGAATTTTTTAGATATAATTGTTTTCCATAGGCAACTACCCAGGTTTCAGGCTATATATTTTTGGATATATAATTCCATAAAAGAATGGATTTTCAATAAATGAAACTCACCATCCACCCTGAAAAATTAAATTGCGAAATTTACAGGAATTTACCATCAGAACATTTGAAAATACATACGTCTTTTAACGTATGAAGTTGATTACAAAAATTCCAATTAAGAACTAAACTTCATAAGGGTAAAGGGAGATAACTTTGTGAGAATTTAAAAAAAAAAAATTGAAAAATAAAATCCAAAGCATAAAGAGCGTCCACAATAATCAACCGACGTAATTTGCAGTCCAAAAACATAATAGCAAGAAATGTCTTCGCATAAACACCAGAAGATCTATTAGCAACCTGATGATGGCAAAATAGCCTGAAACCTGGGTAGTTGCCAAATGGAAAACATATATATATATATATATAGATAGAGAGAGAGAGGAAGAGAAGAGTGACAGAAAGAAATCAAGTAACTGCAAGAGAAGAGAGTTGGAAATTGTTAAATACAAATAGAAATCTACAACATTTTATTTCAGATGATATTTCAGTGAAACAAATGACTGGGGAGATACAGGCGAAAGTAGATGGAAGAGCAGGGGCATAAGATGACATCATTTTTATTATCAACTACCATGGAATTTCCATGGGTCAAGCAAATGATAATAATAATGAAAGAGAAGAGTGACAGAAAGAAATCAGGTAACTGCAAGAGAATGTCCGCTACATTGTGAACACTTACGTGAAGAGAGTTAGAAATTGTTAAATACAAATAGAAATCTACAACAATTTATCTAAGAATTTAATTTCAGTGAAATAAAATGAACAAGGAGATACCTGCAGGGGTATCAAGAAGATCAGAGGCATAAGATGATGGATAATATTTATTATCAACTACCATGGAATTTCCATGAATCCAGCAAGTTACCATTATTTGTGATTAAGTAGGGAAAAAATACTTCAATCAAATTTTACAAGTTAGCTAATAGAATTGTGTCATGAATATGTAAGAGTACACTTTTAAATGTTTGAATGATAGAGAGAAAAAACAAAACGGGTAAGGATGAAGTCAGGAAATATAAAATATTTTACATTCCTATTACTACCCTTTATTAAGAATCATAACACCTCCCCCCTCCCCCCTCACACCGGTGGCCAAAACTAGCCACGAACTTTAGTGAACTTTTAAGTACGCGTGACTCCAAGACTCATAGCATTCCCTTGAACTTCCCGCCAATTTAGTGAAAAAGAAAGAAAGATTAGTTTTGAAAGACACAAGTAAAGAAGATTTCAAAGCGACCGGACGTTTGAGAAAATTTGCTGCTGCTATGGGAGATGAGACAGAAGAAAGGAAAAACCTTAAACGTGTATCAAGTGATTTTAAAAGGTCTACTATTTGCTAAGAAAATTTGTAAAGTTATTGTGTGAAAAAAAAGAAAAAAGAAGAGAAAAAAAAGGAACCTATTTAATGTGACACTGAAGTAATATGAGAAATGAAAAGGGAATTGTTTAAAAGGAATCTCTTCATAAATGTAAGTCTCTCCTTGTTTAAAATATTTTACATTATCTCATTTGACTCCGTTGTGACCTGATTTAGGTTTTGAAATTAGAAGAAAGAAAGAAAGAAAAAAAAAACGGAAATATAATTCGCTGGCTGACTTCGGCCGTAGATTCAAAACAGATGGGTGATCCGGCAATGACCTCGACCGGGCAGTCGAGGCGGATGGTGGCCGGTAGTAAAATCTCAAGTAGGTCGGAATTCCCAGAAGCGAGAGGCAGCGTTCATAGACAAGTCTTTGATGTAATCAGACTCTGGTCGCGCAGAAAAGATAAATTCTGTTTTATAGATTACCGGAAAATGAAAATCGAAATTAAAAGAAAACCAAATGTATTAAAAGGATACTCAAGTAGCAAAGAGAATCTTTGGTTTATTGTTTCCTTAAACACTTAAGAATGGAGATAATTCGTGTTGAAAATCGAAATTAAAGAAAGTCGAATGTATTTAAAAAACATCCAAGTGGCCGGAAGAGATGGCACCCAGATTGGTGAGCGGAAGTAAATTTGATTGGCTGGTTGAAACAAGAGGGGGGCGGTTACCCTGCTTGAGTGGGAGGAGCAAAAGAAATTCCTAAATATCTTCATGCCGGCCGGAAATAAAATTGTTCCGATTGAAATGTTATTTAACTCAGACGTTTTTGGCTTGAGAGCAGATGAAGCCACGCGGCGCTTGAAAGAGGACGTTGTGATTGCTTGAGGATCACATGCGCTGACCGGGCTAGCTGACAAGATTAACGCAATACTGAGAGCCGAGAGTAACTGACTTCAGCTAAGACCATTTTGAAAACTTAGTCAACTTACGAACTGTTTTGCACAATACTTTGCAGAAGACCAGAAGTATTTAATTACGGGCACATCACTCCCACAAACCTTGAGAAGTAATTATTTGTATTCTTGTATTTTTGAATATAAATGTTGTTGATTTTTGAAGAAGAAAAAGAGTCGTTATTCTTTTTTGTGTGTGACCAATCGGTCGCCATTAACCTCGGAAATCAGTTTCTATAGCAGATTTCTAGTCGTTTGAGATCTTAGCACAACGTATAGAGACCCTGCAAATATAGAGACCCTGCAATCCTTGGTTGATGCAGAAAATCCGATCTTGACGGCCAATTTCGGAGATTCTGTGAGCCCATTAGCTCGGTAGCGACCGACGGGTTATACCGTAGTTTCAAGAACACTTTTGAACTTTTAACTGTAACAATTCCATATGAACTTTGACTCTGAACATTTTATATGAACTGTCATCTGTGACTATTATCTAAGCTTTGAATTGTGAACTTTATAATCATATAAAGAAAAAAAAGAAAAGAAAGGAGAGAATCCTTAAAAAGAAAATATGTTGATGTGTTAATTGAATCCCCGGCTAACACCCAGGATTGCCAGCCACTGCTATTTATTTTATAATAAAAAGCTATTTGTTTTTGTTTGTTATAAATGTATGATATTGTGTTCGTGTCTTCTTTGGCTTGACCATGGTCCATTCTGTTTTCTCGGCTTATTCACTACCTTTCTGGAGCGGAAAGTAGAAGGCTTGATTTTTCCCCTTTTATCCCTTCTGTGAAACCGTTAGCGTTTCATACCTGGGACCTTTATCGCATTTTATTTTATTTTTTTCTTTCTTGTGCGACTGTGTTTGATCGTTCCCAATCAGCACAGGCGTTCATAACAATGGAAAAATAATATATATAGTGAAATCAGGAATAGAAAGAAAAATTTTAAAAAATCAAGTGAAACACTCCAGTGGTAAAAGAAAAAAAAAAAGTATATATAACGCAAAAAAACAGCCACCCAACCTACGTAACATCCTCACTGCATCCAGGAAAAATTTACATAACACCGTATGGAAAGGTAATAAACGATGCAATAAGCCTAGATGCCAAGTTTGCAGCCACATACATACGGAAACCGAAATAAAAATACCCTACACAAACATAACAATCCATCCGCCACACCTAACATGCAATAGCGCTAACATTATATACTATATATACTGCACACAATGCAGAAATAGCGGATATGTGGGAGAAACATCAACATCCTTTAGACTAAGACTAAATAACCACAAATCCACTATAAATCTCAAATCCCCGCATAGTACAATAGCACTTCATTTTAACACCTTATCACACAATCTTACACACCTCAAACGCATCTTATTAGAACACGCATTTCCAACAACGCAATCTAGAAAACAATCAGAAACGAAATGGATTCTAAAATTACAAACGCACGTGAAGGGATTGAACGCAGATATCGGAATTCTCCGTTATTACAAATATTTCACAGACGCTGCCACTGTCAGAAACAAAGAAACCGTTAAACAGTAATAACATTTGACAAAGGGTATCTAACGAACCTGAAAATTTATGAGAAAAAATAATTAAAAAATTAATGAATCCAATACTCCATAATATAGAGTTCATTCATTTATACATTTTTAATGCTTCATAATAACGCCCAACTTTAAAAAAAACATTTTTAAAAAATATATATACCGAGAGAAGCATATGGAGACCACCTAAAATACAACATACATGAATGAATAATATATATATATATATATATAATATATATATATATATATATATAGAGAGAGAGAGAGAGAGAGATTTTATACAAAGATTCTGACAACAAACAAAAAATACGCACATATATAAATGAATAGTTAAATCAGGAAAAAAAGGAAGAGAAGAGAAGAGAAGAAATTGTGAAATACAAATAGAAATCTACAACAATTTATCTCAGAATTTAATTTCCGTGAAATAAACGAATGAGGAGATACGGGCAAGGGTAGAAGAGGGGCAGATTAGAGGCATAAGATGATGGATAATCTTATCAATGGATTATCAACTACCATGGAATTTCCATGGATCCAGCGAAAAGAGACAAATCCAATTCGCGAACATCTTACCTTTCTGATCTGTTCAAGACGTTCGTCATCTTCTAAGAAAAATCGAAGGTATTGGAAGGAAACATCAACATCACAATTGCCGCCATTGGCCCGGTGTTCATCGACGGTGGCGCCACCACCAGAGAATGCGTATTTATTAATCTGAAGAGAAATAAATAATTCATTAATAAAGTGTCAAGTAATTACTCTAATACAAATATTTCAAGTTTATTTGAATAGAATTGCCAGTCAACTGAACAGCAGCCTAACAACTAGGATTCCAGCCTCTCTGATATAGTGCAGGTTGAGAGATAAGCATACAAATATTTCAAGTTTGTTTGAATAGAATTGCCAGTCAACTGAAAAGCAGCCTAACAACCAGGATTCCAGCCTCTCTGAGAAATAAATAATTAATTGGATGATTTTACTCATGGTACAAACTCTCGGAAAATCATCCAATAAATTATTTATTTCTCAGAGAGGCTGGAATACTGGTTGTTAGGCTGCTGTTCAGTTGACTGGCAATTGAAAACTGAATTGAAACCTGTTAAACTCCGCTTAAGAAATTGACTGAGTCATATCCTGCTCGTCACCTTGTGTCACAATCTGCTTGTACGGAGAGGTTGATGAATACATAATATACATCCAAATATCACAATTGAAAAAGAATATACTAACATATCCCAATAGCTAGAAATATGAACATATTATTCTATGAACAATCAGTATGTGGAAGGGGTACAAAAAATGGGAAATGGCTTGATGATGGAAAGTAAAATGTGTCTACAATTCCATAGCAAGGTCAGGAGACGACGATCAAAGATCAGAGACAAAAAAGGTCTGAGAATTTTTTTCTGTCATTGTCATGTGACAGTTTACGAGGTACCCAATGGACACGCCCATTCTATACTTGACTAGATATACTAATTTTTTTAGGTCCTTTTGTATACATAGGGGTTATACATACTATAGAATAATAATTAGTTCCAATTACCATCGAATTGGTAAGACAAGACAAGTAGTCGAAACTGAATACGAATCTATCTTGCTATTAATAAAGTGTCAAGTAATTACTCAAGTTTGTTTGAATAGAATTGCCAGTCAACTGAACAGCAGCCTAACAACCAGGATTCCAGCCTCTGATATAGTGCAGGTTGAGAGCTAAGTATACAAATATTTATACAATCAACACATTATCACTCCATTCGGAAATAAGTGCCAAAATGTAACAAACATTGAGACGTCATCTTTAAATTCTGAAAATGAGTGGTTTGGTTTGGTTTGTTTTACAGCATATCAACCTCAGTGGGTCATTTAATGCCGACAAAGTTTTGAAATGAATTCATTCTTAATGGATACTCAATTTTTTTTTATAAACACATTTTTCTATTTAACCCATAGATGGGACCCTAACAGGTACTACCACTCCGGGTCAGAGTGGACCAGGGAGCAATAGTGATGAAGGGGTGCTCCACATTCCCCAAACCTCCAAAACTGGAAACTCGCCATGAGCTAGGGTTTAACGTCATACCCAGGACATGAATACCCTCAGTCAACGCCTTCTAGCACCCATATGATAAAAAGGGTTGATGCTCGCCATAAGGGCAATAGGGTTGGAGCAATCATATAGGTACTAGGGCTTGCTATGGCTAGCCAATTGATTGGAGGGAGCCTCTTTGACCGCCCGTCTAGCCTAAGTTATAGTCTAAGTAAAGTGTTGCAGGTCATGGACTGCTCATCCACCAAGACTCCATCCTTAAGCATCACTGGCCACCACCCACGGCCAACAGGTGGCTCCATCGGAGGAGTCTTACCTCTCTGCAGAGGTGCAGTCGGTGGAATTACTTAAGTACATTGAGTCTCTTTACAACTTATTACGAAGGGGAGTCAACTGGAATAATATTTACCTCTCAAACCGTCTTTCATAGGGCCGAAGATATGATAGTCTGAAGGCAAACCATATTCCAGTTACGAGGAAGTGAAATCTCTAGTGAAGATGTGGCTCAAAGAACAGTCAACAGAATTTTACAGGGCAGGGATATAGGCTCTCATTCGAAGGTGGAACATTGCTATTGAAAGAAACAGTAACTATGTGGAGAAGTTGGGATGTGATCCAGAGGACCAGCTTCATTTTGATGTATGATACATGTTCCTGTATTGGTAATTATACCTGTCCTAAACAAAATGGCATTACTTTTTGACTCACCTATGTGGAGAAGTAGGGATGTGATCCACAGAGGACCAGCTTCATTTTATGTATGATACATGTTCCGGTGTTGGTAATTATACCTGTCCTAAACAAAATGGCCATATTTTTTGACTCACCTATGTGGAGAAGTAGGGATATGATCCACAGAGGACCAGCTTTATTTTGATGTATGATACATGTTCCTGTGTTGGTAATTATACCTGTCCTAAACAAAAAGGCATTACATTTTTGACACACCCTTGTATTTGAGTGTTTGTAAATATACAGGATGTCCATAAAGTCTCTTTACAACTTAGAAAAATTATTATAAACGCAAATGAAGGGATAAATATGTGGAAACTATTACAAAATGAAGAGTAGATATTAAAGTTTATTTGGCTCATTTACGAGGGTGAGTTTATATAACTCTCCAATTCCAACATGACCATGCCTCTTTGATTGTGACACCCACCTCCTCACCCACGCAGCTTGTTTTTATTGATTATGGGCTACACCCACACATTTTCTGTGCCTATGCGTTGTCACTACACCTGTTTTTCGGCCATGAAAGGTCAGGTTCAATCAGTTCAAGGCAATATCCTGTTTTTGTTTGCAAGCTCATGTTGACACCCATGCATTTTCTGTGCCTATGTACGAGTCATTTGCATCTTCCGGATGTCAATTTGTTGATCAGGCAATATATTACATTTTTAACCACCCCCAAGGCAATATCTTTCAAAATCAGATTTTTACACCGCCCAGTGGGCGTTTTTGTTGCATTATGATTAAACACTGTAGTACTTACCTTATTCTTGATCTGAGCATTTGTATCTGTGAGGAATATTGAAGAATTTGGATCGCTGGCACTCATCTTGCTCTGAGAACCTTGTAGAGCAGGGAAAAAAACAGAATACATGGTCGACGGTTTCAAGACGCCCATTCGAGGTGCCACATCGCGGGTCATCCGGAAATAAGGATCCTTAAAAAACGAAAAAATAAATAAATAAAAAATGAGGTACTCAGTTTTGTTTTATTTATTTTGTTTCATGGCATATCAACCTCAGTGGGTTATCTAATGCTGGCAAAGTTTTAAAAGATTTGTAGTGATAGTTAGGAAGAAAGTTTTTTAAAGTCAATTTTTTTTTTGTTAAACAAATTTTCAATTTAACCCATAGATGGGACCCTAACAGGTACTACCACTCCAATGCATTTCTATATCAAAAATCACTTTCCAATGCATTTCTATATCAAAAATCACTTTCCAATGCATTTCTATATCAAAAATCACTTTCCAATGCATTTCTATATCAAAAATCACTTTCCAATGCATTTCTATATCAAAAATCACTTCCAATGCATTTCTATAGTAAAAAAGGAAGGAAAAGTGAAAAAAAAAAAATAGCGAAAAGGAAAATCTAAGAAAAGAAGAAATTCTTCAAGTTTTACCTGGTCAATAGCACAAGGAATCAAGCAGGGGACATCCTTTCGATTATTGAATATTTCTGGGAAAGCACAACTAAAAGCCGGTGTAGCCTGGACAGCAGGGAAAGCAATTTTACCAATGCTATCACTGTCATTAAAACCAAAAATTCCCTTCACTTGGTTGAAGGTGACAAGTTTCTGAGTATTCACCACTGTACGGTAAAATGCTTCACTTCGTCTATAAAAACAAAACAAAGAAATTATTACTTCATTTCAGAATTGGGTTGCTTGAATGGTTTTGTTAAAATGGGAAAATCAAAATATTGTATAAATTGTGTTTATAGTAAAATGTTTCACTTTGTCTACAAAAATAAAAACAAACTATTACTTCATTTCAGAATTGGGTTGCTTGAATGGTTTTGTTAAAATGGGAAAATCAAAATATTGTATAAATTGTGTTTACAGTAAAATGTTTCACTTTGTCTACAAAAACAAAACAAAGAAACTATTACTTCATTTCAATATTGGGTTGCTTGAAAGTAGGTAGCATAACAGGAGTTCTTTTTATTGGTATGAACTAATTTTTAATGAAATAGGAAAAGTAAAAAAGTTATTACAAAGGGAAAATCAAAATATTGTATAAATTGTATTTACAGTAAAATGCTTCACTTTGTCTACAAAAACAAAACAAAGAAACTATTACTTCACTTATACAACAACCAACAGGTCTACAGAGTCATTATGGGTTAGGGTTAGGAAATAATATTTATGGAAATAAAAATAATAACCAATTATGAGAAGGTTAATACTTACCCCATATGCTCAAAATCAGAGAATATAAAAGTCTTTTCAGGGTCAAAACCCATTGCAATTATGTCTTTGATATTTTCGGTTGCCAATCGTCGTGCTTCGTCCAAACTCAAATCCTTCCACAGAAACTTTTCATCATCGGTCATTTGAATGACCAATGGTACGTCAAACACATCCTGGAGCCATCTGTACAAGAAAGAAATGTTTAGTGGGTTGATTATTCTGGGAGAACGCTCAAAAATATTCACATTTCTTCATAATTTCCAATGCATTTCATAGTAAATCATTGTCCAATGCATTTTCATAGTAAAAATCATTGTCCAATGCATTTTCATATAAAAATCATTGTCCAATGCATTTTCATAATAAAAATCATTGTCCAATGCATTTTCATAATAAAAATCATTGTCCAATGCATGCCATTTTTCATAATAAAAATCATTGTCCAATGCATTTTCATAATAAAAATCATTGTCCAATGCAATTTCCTATATTAAAAATTGGACTGTTACCGAACCAGGGACCTTGCAATAACCTATAAAAATTTCAAGAATATTGATAAAGATTAGCCACTTGGTTTTTACGAAATAAATTACCATGTAAAAAATCTTATTTTCGTGTTTACGGCTGTTCGAAGCAAAATACCGTTATAAGTTGCCATAAAAAATAATTCAATGGATAAAAACATAATAGAAATTACATATTTAGAAAGATTATATTATTTTCTTTCCAACCATATAAATATTTAAAAGTTTGGACCAGTAATTAAGGTAGGAATTTGTCAATGTCTAGCACAATCAACGATATTGAGTGAGGAAATCATCAAGTTTTTGTGAGTTTTAGTAGCAATAACGTCTTTCTTCCTACTTAGATTGCTGATTGGATGCCATGCTGAAAGGTGTTACCTCGCATCCTCCACAGAGAGCGATGTTAATACACGGATAGCAAAGGCATGGTCGGCCACAAATAGGTTATCAGTCATATGGAGGTCCGATCTCCCTGACAAGCTGAAGCGACAGTTTTTCCAGGCTGTGGTTGTGTCGGTGCTGCTATATGGCTGCACCACCTGGACCCTAACAAAGCATCTTGAGAATAAGCTAGATGGGAGCTGCACAAGAATGCTGCATGCCGTCTTGAACAAGCCGTGGAAACAGCACCCCACAAGGAAACAGCTGTACGGTCACCTGCCCCCCATCTCACAAACTATCCGAGTGAGACAGACAAGGCATGCAGGACACTGCTGGAGAAGCAAGGATGAACTCATAATCGACGTTCTCCTGGGGAAGCCAACACATGGTCATGCAAGTGTGGGGCGCCCAGCAAGGACCTACTTTGACCAGTTATGTGAAGATGCTGGCTGCTACGCAGAGGAGCTTCCAGGTGTAATGAATGATAGGGAAGGTTGGCGAAAGATTGTCATGGATACCCGTGCTGCATGCGCGACATGATGATGATAGTGGCAAGCTATGGTGGTACACCTGTATACCTGTACACCGATTCGTTGTGCGTGTACCACTGGCTGACGAACACCCTGACAGGCAAAACCTGACAAGCTAAGCAGATGCGTTTCGCCGGAGGTAAGTAAGCTTGTTCATATAGAAGAGGGGGGGGAATAGATATTCGAATCAAGAAGTTCCTGCTGGGGGGGGGAAGGGTTAAACCAAAAACAAGTGAGTTCACCGTCTTCTCACAAGCCAGACTTTCTTTTGGTCAACACATTCTTTGTCTTCGTCTAGCAGCTGGAAAATCCGTCGTCGTAGTCGAAATAATCTTTAACGGTTCAAAATCGCAATTCCTATTTAGTTTTGTTTCGGTTGGACTAAAATCCACTTCTTTACTGGGCCGTTCGCAAAGCGCTTCGTCGTATGGACATATTTACCCAAACATCCGGGCACATCAGTCGAACCTCCCGTCCGTCCAGTGCCCAAATCGCATTTGTTTTTGCATGTGGGAGGAAGCGAGTTTGATCCCGGCAGGCAAGACAATGTCTTGCTCCCTTTCCTTTCTCGTTCTCCGTCACAGTTCATCACAGTTTTTTTTCTCATACTTACTTGGTCATGATAAATGGGATGAGATGACCGACATGCATGGCTTGTGAGGAAGGTCCACGGCCCGTGTAGAGGTAGAATGGTTTTCCCTTCTCATACATATCAAGGATAGCTTTTACTTCCCTGCACAAAAGAAAGGAAAAGAAAAGAAAAAGAGGATAGATACACAATCATAATATGTTTAAAGGCATATCAACACCTTATGGGTTATTTAATACCAAAAATTGATTCAAATAATATGCATACAGTTATATAGTTTTGTAGCGTTAGTTTGTATTTGCCTATTGGAGTTGTCTGCCCCTTTTAGTTTGCTGGTGCCCGCTAGGGCACCATAGTATTTAAGCGCCGGGTTCAAACCCTTTCGCTCTCTTTTTCCTGTTTCAGCAACTACGAGCCACATGGGGTAGATTTTATCTAACCCCTCTCGTTGGGGCTCCACCCCCCTTACATTACTGTAAGTCTTCACAGCATGGACTATTCCTAGTCTCATGTCTGTACTCATATATGTATATCTGTATCATTCATGAATGTGTCTTTATCTTTATTTGTGTACCCCTTTTTATATGTAACTCTTTTACTATGTACGTTGTATCTACTGTTATCCATGTGCTGTGTATATTAAATGTTTTGTCCGTTAACCTTCGTCGGAGTTATTTGTATGCAAAGTATCTAATAACTTTGAACCAACGTTACAGTTTCAAGTATTCCTATGTAATACTAATAATACAAATAATTTATAAATAATTACACGTTTTCAAATAACTATTCCTATTTGATAAAGTAAGTAAAGTCGGCGGGGCGGCCTAAAGTCAGTATCAGCCAGACAGCGAGAGAGTCTATCCGTTTTTCAATAGCAGTAGACTAAGGAGATTGTTTTTGGGTCTGAGGTGGAGCACCACAACTACCATCAGCTCCTCACACTTTACTGCACAGATCCCTGTGCTACTCATATGCTGAGTTGGCAAAGGCTCGTATCGAACCCGGAACCTCGTGGTTCCTAGTCAGAGGCTCTACCGACTGAGCTAAACTGGTCATAATAATGATATAAGAATTAAAGGTGGTTTTAACTGCAGTAGCTAATACCGCTTTTTATAATATGTTAGGAGGCCTCAGAAAAACCTCCGAATGCAGGTGAATATATGCAACAAATTCCTAAAAGGAGATACATAACAAAATACAGACTTTATTGTCTGAGCAACATTCAACATCCAATACAAAACAGCTAGGACGAAAGTCCTAAAAGGAGAAAAGGGTCCTTGAAGAGTCAAGACTAAAATTAAGAGATGTAAGACCTATATCAAAAGGTTATCAATTTCTTTGTACAGGAGTTATGGTCAAATTGCACGGACCTCTTTGACAGTATGTGAACAATAACTGCAAACATTTCACTAACGTATTTTTAATGACATAAAACAAAAAATCCTATGTATATTTGGAATATACAAAACACTTGTTTTTCTTATTTATTCTGTTTTGCTTTTATTAAACCAACAATAACATTTTTTAACCCCTGTATAAACAACTATTTCCTTGTAATGAGTTAAGCCATTTAAAAAAATTGAACACCTCATTCTTCAGTAGCATAGTTTTTAAAAATATTTGATTGATTTCATTAGTGTCTCAATAAAATTTACTAATTCCCTTATTGGCTAATGTGATATATACTTTTTATCAATTTCTAATGGAGTCTGTGTCTTTTAATTCTATATATGATGCAAAGTTTTACACATAAAATAATGTTTTGAAACAAGAAAAATATTCCAACATATCTTATTTTACCAGTTTTATATTCGTTCTTTTTGTCATGTCTTTGCACCAAACTATAAAAGTCTATTTCCAATCTCACATAGAAATTACCCAACCTTTTTTTAAAATCATTTTTAACCATTGTTAGTCATTTTCAAGTAAATAGAAAAGTTTAAGAGGAATTAAAGCAAATACATAAACCTCTACAATCTCTTTCACACGTTTAAAACTAATGGGCATTACCACATATGGGAGAGTAAGAAGGCATACAAAAGGCTGGTGAGCCAAATACCTCTGTGGAGATAAAGTATAAGGGCCGCATGAAGACACACATATAAGCCTATTGTTTGGTGGTGGGGGGGGGGACAAGGCCCCCCCAAGTTCAAACAGACAGTGACACAACTAATGCAGGTCTGGAGATACCAGATGAGAAAGAAATGGAGAGGGAGAGAGAGAGAGAGAAAAAGTTAAGCTGTGTTTAAATAGCCAGGTTGCAATGCCCTCTAGTGGCAAACACTAGCAGCAAGGGAAGATAACCCATTGTCAATCTCTACCCCATCCCAACAAGGCAAGACAATCGCTACAATAACAATAATATATTTGCACAGATTCAAGTATTCCTATCTAATACTAATAATTTCTACACAACTATATGGTTTCAAGTACTCCTATCTAATACTAATAATTTATACTCAACTATATGGTCTCAAGTATTCCTATCTAATACTAATATGGTTTCAAGTATTCCTATCTAATACTAATAATTTCTACTCAACTATATGGTTTCAAGTATTCCTATCTAATACTAATAATTTCTACTCAACTATATGGTTTCAAGTATTCCTATCTAATACTAATAATTTATACTCAACTATATGGTTTCAAGTATGCCTATCTAATACTAATAATTTCTACTCAACTATATGGTTTCAAGTATTCCTATCTAATACTAATAATTTATACTCAACTATATGGTTTCAAGTATTCCTATCTAATACTAATAATTTCTACACAATTATATGGTTTCAAGTATTCCTATCTAATACTAATAATTTATACACAACTATATGGTTTCAAGTATTCCTATCTAATACTAATAATTTATACTCAACTATATGGTTTCAAGTATTCCTATCTAATACTAATAATGGTTTCAAGTATTCCTATCTAATACTAATATGGTTTCAAGTATTCCTATCTAATACTAATAAACAACTATATGGTTCAAGTATTTATGGTTTCAAGTATTCCTATCTAATACTAATAATTTCTATATGGTTTCAAGTATTCCTATCTAATACTAATAATTTACTCAACTATATGGTTTCAAGTATTCCTATCTAATACTAATAATTTCTACACAATATATGGTTTCAAGTATTCCTATCTAATACTAATAATTTCTACTCAACTATATGGTTTCAAGTATTCCTATCTAATACTAATAATTTCTACACAATATATGGTTTCAAGTATTCCTATCTAATACTAATAATTTCTACACAACTATATGGTTTCAAGTATTCCTATCTAATACTAATAATTTATACTCAACTATATGGTTTCAAGTATTCCTATCTAATACTAATAATTTCTACACAACTATATGGTTTCAAGTATTCCTATCTAATACTAATAATTTATACTCAACTATATGGTTTCAAGTATTCCTATCTAATACTAATAATTTATACTCAACTATATGGTTTCAAGTATTCCTATCTAATACTAATAATTTCTACACAACTATATGGTTTCAAGTATTCCTATCTAATACTAATAATTTATACTCAACTATATGGTTTCAAGTATTCCTATCTAATACTAATAATTTCTACACAACTATATGGTTTCAAGTATTCCTATCTAATACTAATAATTTCTACACAACTATATGGTTTCAAGTATTCCTATCTAATACTAATAATTTATACTCAACTATATGGTTTCAAGTATTCCTATCTAATACTAATAATTTCTACACAACTATATGGTTTCAAGTATTCCTATCTAATACTAATAATTTCTACACAACTATATGGTTTCAAGTATTCCTATCTAATACTAATAATTTATACTCAACTATATGGTTTCAAGTATTCCTATCTAATACTAATAATTTCTACACATATGGTTTCAAGTATTCCTATCTAATACTATATATGGTTTCAAGTATTCCTATCTAATACTAATAATTCTACACAACTATATGGTTTCAAGTATTCCTATCTAATACTAATAATTTCTACACAACTATATGGTTTCAAGTATTCCTATCTAATACTAATAATTTATACTCAACTATATGGTTTCAAGTATTCCTATCTAATACTAATAATTTCTACACAACTATATGGTTTCAAGTATTCCTATCTAATACTAATAATTTATACTCAACTATATGGTTTCAAGTATTCCTATCTAATACTAATAATTTCTACACAACTGGTTTCAAGTATTCCTATCTAATACTAATAATTATACTCAACTATATGGTTTCAAGTATTCCTATCTAATACTAATAATTTCTACACAACTATATGGTTTCAAGTATTCCTATCTACTAATAATTTATACTCACTATATGGTTTCAAGTATTCCTATCTAATACTAATAATTTCTACACAATTATATGGTTTCAAGTATTCCTATCTAATACTAATAATTTATACTCAACTATATGGTTTCAAGTATTCCTATCTAATACTAATAATTTCTACACAACTATATGGTTTCAAGTATTCCTATCTAATACTAATAATTTATACTCAACTATATGGTTTCAAGTATTCCTATCTAATACTAATAATTTCTACACAACTATATGGTTTCAAGTATTCCTATCTAATACTAATAATTTATACTCAACTATATGGTTTCAAGTATTCCTATCTAATACTAATAATTTACACAACTATATGGTTTCAAGTATTCTACTAATAATATACACAACTATATGGTTTCAAGTATTCCTATCTAATACTAATAATTTATACAAGTATTCCTATCTACTTATATGGTTTCAAGTATTCCTATCTAATACTAATAATTTCTACAAACTATATGGTTTCAAGTATTCCTATCTAATACTAATAATTTATACTCAACTATATGGTTTCAAGTATTCCTACTAATCCTATCTAATACTAATAATTTATACTCAACTATATGGTTTCAAGTATTCCTATCTAATACTAATAATTTTCACAATATGGTTTCAAGTATTCCTATCTAATACTAATAATTTTACTCAACTATATGGTTTCAAGTATTCCTATCTAATACTAATAATTTCTACACAATTGTATGGTTTCAAGTATTCCTATCTAATCTTATTATAATAGCGATTGTGGGTTTTTATGTCTGTAACCGAACTATATTACTATTCAATTCACAATTCCCTTTGTTATTTACATCACATTCTCCATGATTTTATTTTTATTTAAACCTCAATTATTAGTAAAATTGTTTTACATCATTAAGACTGTTAACAATATCTACATACTAATAACATGCAATAATATTTATATATTCAACGAAATAGCGGTTTACAGTGTGAATGGGAAGGCTAATTTGCATATTGATCTTTAAAAATTTGATTTTAATAAATATATGCTTAGTATTATTGATTTCTAATTGTTTGGTTTTATCTTAATAAATATGAGCAAAAATCTCGGGGATAAATCTTAACAGAAATATATTAACATAAAGAAATAACTGTAATTTTATTCTTTTCTTCCTATTTAAGCTAAATAGTTAAATTAGGAAAATTTACCACTGAAAGATGGGAGTAAGGGAAAATGGTGGAACAGTTAGTTTCAAAGTTGTTCTATTTTCCGATTATACCCCCTCAGTTCCAAATATTTTTATCTGAATTCGTATTCAGTTTCATTAGCCTTTCTAATTTAACATGATATTTTATTATATTAAAACTTAAATACTTGCACCCGGAGGGTGCATATATTTGCTAGTACTAATAATTTCTACACAATTATATGGTTTCAAGTATTCCTATCTAATACTAATAATTTCTACACAATTATATGGTTTCAAGTATTCCTATCTAATACTAATAATTTCTACACAACTATATGGTTTCAAGTATTCCTATCTAATACTAATAATTTCTACACAACTATATGGTTTCAAGTATTCCTATCTAATACTAATAATTTCTACACAACTATATGGTTTCAAGTATTCCTATCTAATACTAATAATTTCTACACAACTATATGGTTTCAAGTATTCCTATCTAATACTAATAATTTCTACACAACTATATGGTTTCAAGTATTCCTATCTAATACTAATAATTTCTACTCAACTATATGGTTTCAAGTATTCCTATCTAATACTAATAATTTCTACTCAACTATATGGTTTCAAGTATTCCTATCTAATACTAATAATTTCTACACAATTATATGGTTCAAGTATTCCTATCTAATACTAATAATTTCTACACAATTATATGGTTTCAAGTATTCCTATCTAATACTAATAATTTCTACACAATTATATGGTTTCAAGTATTCCTATCTAATACTAATAATTTCTACACAATTATATGGTTTCAAGTATTCCTATCTAATACTAATAATTTCTACACAACTGTATGGTTTCAAGTATTCCTATCTAATACTAATAATTTCTACTCAACTGTATGGTTTCAAGTATTCCTATCTAATACTAATAATTTCTACTCAACTGTATGGTTTCAAGTATTCCTATCTAATACTAATAATTTCTACACAACTATATGGTTTCAAGTATTCCTATCTAATACTAATAATTTCTACACAACTATATGGTTTCAAGTATTCCTATCTAATACTAATAATTTCTACACAACTATATGGTTTCAAGTATTCCTATCTAATACTAATAATTTCTACTCAACTATATGGTTTCAAGTATTCCTATCTAATACTAATAATTTCTACTCAACTATATGGTTTCAAGTATTCCTATCTAATACTAATAATTTCTACACAATTATATGGTTTCAAGTATTCCTATCTAATACTAATAATTTCTACACAATTATATGGTTTCAAGTATTGTTTGACAAAATACGAAGCAATCGCATGGCTTACACACTTTTTAGAAAAACAATGTTTCGGGTTTGAATTTAAATTATTTTCTGCTTCTCTTTCGGTGAGTCCAGATTAAAACATTTACATCTAAAAACGGACCTAATTATCATTATGCTCTGATGATGATTTTTTATAAATCGAAATATTGTCAATATTAGCAATGAAAATATATTCATTGTGTGTTTTCATACCCTTTTATCTATACATATACAGTCGGATTCATTTCCTTACTCTTTGCCATGACGGAGACTTATAGCAAGCTAAGTGTCTCTTAATTTATCTTAAATTCTGGTGTATTTGGTTGTTGTAATACTTCTTAAATTTCATTATTTTGCGCCTAAATTATTTTCATCTTTACAGGGATATATTAAAAAAAAAAGAAAAAAAAAAAAAAAAAGAAAAAAAAAGTCACCCCTCTAGCTAAAATCCAAACCAATCCCCCCCCCCCTCTCTCACTATTAAAGCACTGGTTGTTTGAAAATAAGTCAGTAAAAGTTGAAATGACATTGCCGTGCCATGACGGAGACTTATAGCAAGCTAAGTGTCTCTTAATTTATCTTAAATTCTGGTGTATTCGGTTTGTTGTAAAATATTCGCATCTACTTAATAAGCTTTTTCTAATAGAAAAAGGTACCTGTGGACTTTAACTAAGTTAAAACATAGGAAAATCTAAAGAGAAATTTTTTTTTTTTTTACGGTGTGGTGGACCCGTAGATCTCGTCAGATCATCCACCTGCGTTCCCCAAAGTCTGCCAGTCATCTTGCCTTGGCTTGTCACTGTACTTGTCCTTGGGGAAGGAGAGCATGCGGTGCGTGTCGCACAAGCGCACAACATGTAAAACAAAAAATGTGCAGATATTTCTACAAGTTTCAGTGATTGAGGAATGGTGAGTTGTGCAGGCCTGATGTGCCAGTAGCACGCAGATGTGAATCTACATACGACGTGACTTGTAACCTGCTTAACATCACCACCTTGCTGATTGAACAGCAACATGTCTCTTTGAGGTTGTAGGTGAATGAAGAGTCTAGAAAAGGTGACCTAAACAAATGCCTTTTCACCTACCAAGCTGGCCAGAAACCAGCGTTTCGACGGATGTTCACATTAACTGGGCTGAAAACAATAAAATACTACAACACAAAACAAGGCAAAGAATAGCGACCTGGAATGTCTGGACACTTCCTGATCATGAGTCTGGGAAACACCAAACTACGTACTGACACCGTCACAGGGAGCATCTCAATATTGGGCCGACATTGAGGCTCTTGCGGAAGTCAATTTCAGCGATAAGGACCAATTGACAGAAGGGGGTGGGCTGGATACACTTTCTCATGGAAAGACAGGCCGATGGTAGCTGTATGAAGTTAAGATGACTCGAGCCCTCCCTCCTGAAGCAACATATGACACACCATGGAGACATTTCCCATATTGAAGATTGACCTGTGTGACAGGGCCTGTATGTTAAGGGTTTCATATGTGACAGGGTACAGGAGAAAAAAAGAAAAAGAAAAAAAAAAAAAAAAAAAAAAAAAAAGCTGGATCCGTGGGCCATCTGCGTGCTCACAACTACCCACAACGGAAATACTTGTAGAAATGGCCTTATTCTGTAAAGAAGCGGCAATCACTATATATGAAGTGAACAAACAATCTGTTTGAGATGGCGATAGCCGACAATTTTTGGGAGAATATGTGCTAAATTGAAGTCATACCTAATTTGAAAATTAATTAGTTGATAATTAAATGAATATCTGTTTAAATGTAAGTCGTAAACAAATCGAGAATATATATATATATATATATATATATATATATATATATATATATATATATATATAGATAGATAGATAGATAAATTACACATACCTATGAGCAAAGAAAATGCCTCTTCTGAGGAAATGGTGTACTGGCTGACCCGTGATCTTTTCTATCCGATCGAGTAAATCGTGTTCTATTTTGCTGCAGCCAAATCTGACTAAAAAGAAAAAAAAAATATATATATATATATATATATATATATAATTAAAAGAATATTCAGAATAGTTCTGTAATTCCACCATCGTATGTCACCCTGCCAAAATAAAAATTAAAAAAAAAAAAAAAAATTTTTTTTTTAAAATACCAAAAATCAGGGAATTAACCGAATTTAATGAAATTTTCAGTGTTGATATATTAACGAATAAAAGATATAATGCACCAGTTATTTTATTTTAAAACTTTTACATTTTTTTCAGGTCAATTAACTTTGGACCACGTATGTTTGTGAATCTGTGTTACGCTTCAAAGATACGTGGTTCAAAGTTGGACTTAATCGATTTTTTTTTTCTTTAATCCTTATAGTTGCAAATTAGCAAAGAATTACCACACAAAATATTTTTCTTCAAAACTTTGTGTTCATTTGAGGAAATAGATTTCAATCTTTTAAAAATCTTATCGCTGTTACAGCTTAATTAATGAGGTAAAAAGCAGCATATCGGGGGTTTCGGTGGTGATGTGTGCATATTTTCAATTTGAATTCTAGTAATTATATTTTATTCGTTTCGTTTAAAATGACAACCCTTTCTGTTTTAAATATTGAAATTGCTAAATTTTCTAACCAATTTCTAGGCTAAATGTTGTGAAAACAATGATTTTTGGTGCATTTTAGCCGACGATCTTTAATGCTATTTCCTCAAACAATGGTGTAGCAAGATGGGGATTATCCTGAGTTTTGCGAGAACTCCTATTAGAAAAGAGAGGAAGAATAAATAAGAGATAGTAAAGGGTTTTTAAAAAAGTGATGAGCACAAAATGGTTGTCGTGAGTTTGACTGGGGCGTGAACCCCCTGAATGGAGAATTGAATATCAACTGGAAGTTTCGGGTGTTGATCGGAACTGGAAGTCACGTTGTGACGTGGAACGACGAAGAAAAATACCGGCCTCTTTTTTGCTTTCAGATGCGTAAGGTACGGACCGGACCGGACCTCTGGTCCTAGTGTGGGATCACAGTAATTTAACAGTGTCCTCTCTCTCTCTTTGCCTTTCCTCCTCTCCGACACAGTCCATGAGACTAGCCCTGGAAATAAAAGCTAAGCAGCTTGTGAAGATATATTTCTTGCATTGTACTTTTTTTATCGACAAGATGACCACCACGTGCCTAACACCTTTTTAGTGTCGTGAATTCGGAGGCACTTTGACAAGACCCGCTATAAAACATATATCGATATTAGAATGTTACGTATATCTGTGTTGGTACTGTGAATATACCGCCACGTTACAATGGTGCAAGTAAGAGATCTAGTTTTTGGTATCAGTATTCATTATACCAACATACAACTTTTGGTGTTTGAGAGAATTTGATATTTTTTAAAAAGTGAAAAATTGACCTGCCCTAATGTTCATTCTAAAGTGGGAGAAAGAAAATACAGGTAATATTTTGAATAATTTGTGGTGTAACTTATAGTAAGTAAAGTGGACGGGTTGACCTATTGTCGGTATCAGCAAAACAGCTAGGGAGTCTATCCTTTTTTCACTAGCGCTAGACCAAGGAGATTGTTTTTGCATCTGAGGTGGAGTGTCACACCTACTTTCAGCTCATTACTTTATTGCACAGATCCCTGCGCTATTCATACGCTGATTTGGTGAGAGCTGGTATCGAACCAGGAACCTTGCAATTCTTAAGCAAGTGCTCTACCGACTGATATGGGGGGGGGGTGTAACTTATAACACCCTCATTCATTAATGATAATAATGTTATCTTAACAAATGTCACGAGATATGAGCACCCACCAAAATTTCTGTGTTTACTCATCGGATTCTGGAACACGTTTTTGAAAATTCCAAGTAAAAGATCTAGTTTTTGGTATCAGTATTCACTATACCAACACACAACTTTCACTGTTTGAGAGAATTTGATATAAAAAAAAAAAAAAAGTGAAAAATCAACCTACCCATATGTTCATATCTAATGTAGTGCATTTTAACTGAGGATCTTTGATGCTATTTCCTCAAACAATGGTGCAAGTAAGAGATCTAGTTTTTGGTATCAGTATTCATTATACCAACATACAACTTTTGCTGTTTGAGAGAATTTGATAACTTTTTAAAAAAAGTCAAAAATCAACCTACCCTACTGTGGTATCAGAACACAAAACCTTTGACTCTGACCCCTCTATTTTTGGTGACTTCGACTCTTGATGTAATTAAGTGATTTCAATTCATGATGAATATAAAACCATTTTTTTAAATAATCTATTTATATAAGTAGTGCGCACTGTATAACTTTACAGACTTAACTAGGGCCATATATATATATATTTACCAACGCCTCCGCACGAGCAGGATGCGACACAAGGTCAATTTCTTAAGCAGAGTTTAACAGGTTTGAATTCAGAGTTTTCCTTCTCATAGACTTGTTACCGAGCCATGGTCAGTGGGTCATTTAATGCCGACAAAGTTTTGAAATAAATTCATTTTTAATGGATAATCAATTTTTTATTTTTATAAGCACATTTTTCTATTTACCCCATAATTAAAAAATAAAATTTAAATAACAGCATTAATTTTTTTTTTTCCTTTAATATTTTAGATAGTAGACATTAACATTTCTTTTCAGAGTAGCTGGATCAATGCGAGGTCTTTTTTTTTTACATAGGGATTTAAATGGGGCGTCCCACGAGAATTCGACTCATGATTCAGTAATAATGGATCTGCGAGACTAACTTAAAAAAATCTCCATCTACCCAGGCGATGCCAGGTAGCCACTGCTAGTTGTAAATACTCTACTCTAGATTTTAATTTTTGACACCCTCACCCAAGGTTAAGATCTGGGGTAATTTATAAAATTTTCAGGACAAATTCTTCCAACCCCAACACTGCAGCAAAAAAAGTCAAACCCTAGTACCTATATGATTGTCCCAACCCTATTGTCCTTATGGCAAGCCCCAATCCTTTTTATCATATGGGTGCTAGAAGGCAGTGGCTGAGGATCTTCATATCCTGGATATGACGTTAAACTTTATCTGATGAAGTTTAGACTGTCGTGAGACAGTTTAATCCTACTGATCGGCATGTGTCTTATGTCGGCCATGGCCACAGCTATCCTGTCTAGTACGAGAGGAACCGCGGGATCGGAGCAACGGCTCGAACGAGCGGCGGTGCCAAGCTGCCTCCGCACGATAACGGCTGGAAGCCTCTAAGCCGGAACCGCAACCGGTGTCGCCACGGTATTACGAAAGGTGTCTCTTTTCATTCTGCTGGAGCCTGCCATAGTGGTCGTTTGTCGCTAGTAGCGGCGGCTGTTGTGTTTGGCGGAGCGGTTTGCCGTCTCCGTTGGGCGTGGCTTGCCGTCGTTGCATATGTGGCGGCGTGCGCGAACGGGCCAACTGACTTGACATCCGCGACAGGCGGGATTTTGCCGTCGCCGTCTTGTTTCGAACCCCCCATGGAGCGTGAGACGAGGGGTCGCTCGTAGACCACTTCTGGAGCTCTGAGGAATGTGGAGTACCCATTCATCACCATTACTCCCAGGTCCACTCTGACCCGGAGTGGTAGTACCTGTTAGGGTCCAATCTATGGGTTACAGAGAAAAAATGAGTTCTAAAAATGTTTTTAAAAATTGAGTTTGGTGCAATTTAGAAACTTTTCAGGGCAAATTCTTCCAGTCCTAACCCCACAGCAAAATTTCTTCCCAGACACCTGTGGGTAAAGGCAACCTTTTTTTTTTTAATTAAACAAACAAAAAAGGAAAAAAAAAAAAAAAAAAAGAAATAATAAAGTGTCTTGTAAAGTAATCAAATTCTCATTTGTAATTGGAAAATTTCTGTTGGTCTACTTACACAAAACACATTACCTACTTGGTAATTAACTCACTAATCAGACTAAAATTCACCCCCTCCCACTCAGAGCGATGTTCTGAATTTTGTGATTTAGTTAACCCATTCCAGTGTGTTTATATGATTCAGATACAAATGGTTGGGTTTGTTTTACCACATACCAAACTCAGTGGGTCATTTAATGCCGACAAAGTTTTGAAATAAATTCATTCTTAATGGATAATCAAATTTTGTTTATAAACTCATGTTTTTCTATCTAACCCATAGATGGGACCCTAACAGGTACTACCACTGCGGGTCAGAGTGGACCAGGGAGCAATGGTGATGGAGGGGTGCTCCACATTCCCCAAACCTCCAAAACTGGAACCTCACCATCAGATAGAGTTTAACGTCATTCCCAAGACATGAAGACTCTCAGCTACTACCTTCTAGCACCCATATGATAAAAAGGGCTTGGGGCTGGTTGTAAGGGCAATAGGGTTGGGGCAATCATATAGGTGCTAGGGCTTGATGTGACCAGCCGATTGATCGGAGGGGGCCCTCTCCGACCGCTCGTCAGGCCTAAATAAGGTTCTAAGTGGAATGTTGCATGTCATGTACTGCTCATCCACCAATACTCCGTCCTTAGTTAACAGGTGGCCCCATTTGGGAGAGTCTTACCCCTCTGCAGAGGTGCATTCTAACGCCCCAGCCGACAGGGCGGGTCTACCACGGTGTTTCTCAAACTTTTCTTCCAAAAGGTTATAAAACTTTTAGGCCTATGTGAGCACAAATAGAAATACCTTGTCACAGGAAATAATTTTATTTACAAAAGTAAAATGTAGTTAGAAAATATGGTCCAAGACACCAATAAGCACCCCAGGTGAGACCAAGATTCAAAAGGACATGTTTTGCTTTTCACCGTCAAAATCTGGTTGTTTGTTAACAGATGATTTTTAGACGCACTTTTTTTCTTTTTTTTTACTTATTTCATGTTGTTGTTGTTAATTCAATAGCAATTCTTTTTTAATTATAAAACTTTTAACGTTAGACACGTTTAACACGGGAATGATTAAAGCTATAATAAGTATATTATAAGGTTATAATAATAACTGCTAAACCTAACTCTAGCAAAACCTTTTTTTAAATTAAATACTTTTTAATATTAACTATCCGTAGAGGCACATGGAAGATAAATAAACATGTCTTTTGTTTTAAGTTTTATTTTTTTTAAAATAACAATATTAGTTTATCTTTAGTGCAAAATTAATTTTTTCACATATGCTAATGACAACATGAAATAACTAAGTTTTTTTTATTAAAATCAAAAACTATTTTAGTATAAAAGATGTTACTGGTTTTTATCGGCCGGCTGTTTTGTTTATAAACAACCGGTGAAAAGCAAAATTCAGTTCCTTTCAAAAACGGATTTGGGCTGGAGTGCCTGTTGGTGACTTGGTCCGAAAATATAAATCCGGACTAATGACTACACTGCTCCTCTTGGTATCGATGTTATCACAGAAAAGTTAAATTTCTCTTTGGATAATTTTATCATGTATTGTTTTAAAATTTCGATTTACTTTCAAGATTTTCAAGGAGCCACGCATACCCCCCCCCCCTGAAAATAAACTGGTTGTTTTTCACCTTAATTGTTATCATTTTCCGTACTATTCGCAGAGTTCTGTCCCGGCTACCTACCTTAAAAAAAAACGCTAGGCAGTGATAGGTCAAACAACAAACCCACCTATGAATGAGGTCTCTAGCTGAAGCGGTGCCTGCTGTATATGAAAAAATAATTTGTCGATTGAAGGCGTTTTTATTGACAAATTATTTTTTTTAGTGGTTTGAAAGCGTTAAAAGTAAGTCATATTTTTGAAAATATTGAAAAAAACAAACAAACAACCATCGCTTAAAGCGTTTTTCCCAAAAAGTTAAGGCAATATTTTACCACCTCCAGTTTTTTTTTCGACGAGTAAATGTAAATATTTTAACCTTTTAAAAATACGACTTCAAACCACAAAGCCTTCAAACCACAAAAAAAATAAATAAAAAAAATTGTCGATAAAAACGCTGCAGCAGGCACTGCTTGAGCTGGGGGACTTCATTCATAGGTGGGTTTGTTTTTTGACCTATCACCGCCTAGCGTTTTTTTTAAGGCAGGAGGCTGGGACGGAACTTTTTTGGGCATTTTTCAATGAATATGTTTCAATTTAGCTCAGTCGGTAGAGCGTTCGGCTAGGAATCACAAGGTTCCTGGTTCGATACCGGTCCTCGTCAACTCAGCGTATGAGTAGCACAGGGATCTGTGCGGTAAAGTAAGGAGCTGATGGTAGGTGTGGCGCTCCACCTCAGATGCCAAAAACAATCTCCTTGATTTAACGCTGGTGAAAAGGGGATAGACTCCCTTGCCAATTGGCTGATACCGACTTTAGGCCACACTAAAGATTTTTCTTAAAGCATTTTGGGCAATTTTCAATGAATGTCTCAATTAACTTTTTTTTTAAACAATAATTCAACTTTTTTTTTTTTTTTTTTGCAATGATGAAATTTGAAAATAATTTATTGTAAAAGAAAGTTATTTAAGAAATCAGATGAAAAACAAGTTTATTTTCCTGGAAAAAAAAAAAAAAAAAAAAAAAAAAATCGGGAGTGCGTATCTGGAAGATAACCGCATCATTACCTAATGGATTAAAAAAAAAAAAATTTAATAATGCTCCAACTTATATTGATTGCAATAAAATTTGGTGGCTAAACTTGCAAATCGGTCGGAAAATTAAAACACATTACAGGGTGACCCAGAAAAAACAGAACCCAAATTATTTATTTATTTTCCCATTAAACTAACCCTAAACCCCAAACCCTAAGTCCCTCTAGTTAAAATTAACAGTTTTATTACAAAATTTGTGGGTTCCGTTTTTTCTAGGTCACCCTAATTTTCCGCCCGATTTGCAAGTTTAGCCAATTTGGTTATACCATAATGATCTTGTTTCTGTTAAATCTCAGAACAAAGAAATCAGCAGTAAATTACTTGTTCGTTCAAATCAAATAATTATGGCCTGTATAATAGAGGTAGAAAAAATCAAGAAAAGAAAAAAATCAGAGAAGTTTTAAAACTTAAAAAAAAAAAAAAGAAATAAAAAAAAGAAAAAATACTCATTCTAAAAAGAATTAAAAACATTTTTTTTTTTTTCAAAATTAAAACCTCTAATTTATTTTAATCTGAAATACCGAATCCCAACCCATTAACAAGCAAGTCTCGCAGATGAATTAAAACTGAAAAACGAAATTGATCCACGTTGGATGCCAATACCACATAATTACGAACTTGTGTCATATCCGACTCGGTGTGAACGGGTTTGGGTGAATTATTTACTATTTAATTCATCAAAATCTAATAATTCTCTGTTGTTTTTTTTTGTAATTTAAAAAAGAATTTTTTTAAATTTTGAGTTAAATTTATTTTGTAAAATACGGATTTTACGGCAACTTTGGCAGTGCCTATTAGTAACCGACCCGATCTCAATGAATGAAATGAATAATAAAAAAAAAAATTTCAAGTACTTTTTTCAATTTTTAGTAAGCGGATTTTATTTATAATAAATAATTCAATGGATAATTTATTCAATAATTAAAATCCGATAAAATACTAAAATAAAAATGCCAATATCCGTAAATAGTACCTTAAAATTCATTCAGACTATGTTTAAAAAAAAAGAAAAAAGGCCTCCCACACTTAAAGAAAGAAAGAAATAGCATATTGAGATCTATTCTCATTATATTAATAATAAATTGATCGCAAAATTTAAAATAAAATATTTTTCATATCAATTTTAAAACTTATTACCGTGACGTATCATCACCAACTCAAAATTTATTGTGAATCATTAACTTGAACATTTTTTTCTTCCTTTCTCTTTTAGATGAGATCCCGAACTTTAAGAAAATAATTTATAAAAGATCAATTCATAAAAGCAAGTCCATTTGAAACAAACAAAGTATTTTCTCTTTGTTCTTTATTGGTCAGGTCGTAACGACCACTTTTTTTTTTTTTTTTTTTTTAGAGCATCGAGAAATAAATAAAAAAATGATGAAATCGATCCGGTCTTTTCTTATGTTCAATTTCGAATGTAGTATGTACCACCAATATTCCCAGTGAAATTCACCCCCTCCCCTATATTTAACACTACGAAACTTGCATAAAAGTTAATATTATCTTGAAAATGTGCTGTCCATTCGAAAGAAGAAACATTAAACAAACTCCTGATGATTTAAAAAAAAAAAAAATTGCAGCTTACGGAAATAATTAAAATTATGAAGCAAAGAACAATATTTACATTTTTGCACCGTTAAATCAATTGAAATTTAACGTAGCCAAAAACAAGTAATGACTAGAGGCTTTTAAAAAAAATTCTATGAAAAATAAATTAATGGTCAGATTTTCACGAAAATTTTCATAATTACTTACCTTTTGATTAAAATATGTCTGAAGTAGTATTTTCCTTAAATATATTAGGGGAAATATTTTTTACGAGGTCTACCCCCCCCCCATTTTATTTTATGAAATATGAAAAAATAAACCGACAAAAAACGATTTTTACTTTTTTTTTTCTATAAAGATAAAAGTCTGAATAATTATATCAGAAGAGTTTTGATGCGAGAGCTTTTTATTAAAAGAACCATGAATACAGAATTCTGCTAAAAATATCAATAAAGAAACTGACCGTATTGTAAATAAACGGACTGTTTTACTTATTTTTCTAGATAACCGTGAATAATTTTTCTCCAATCGGATAAGTTGATCTTTGAATTAATTGTTTTTTTTTTTAGCAACTCTTTATATTCGTTATTTCTTTTTTTTGCGAGATTTTAAAAGAAAAAGTTCAAAAGTATTTACGTTCCTTCTTTCAATATGGCCTTAATATTATATATATATATATATATATATATATATATATATTTATTATCTTTAGATTTTTAAAAATCGACTGACGATGTCAAAAGTTTAAAAAGAAGAGCATAATGCCAGGAGTTTAAAAGAATTAAATACCAAACTGCCATTTTTAAAGCGAAGCAATATGTTAACTTGCCGGTTTTAACATTTAAAAAAATATGTATTAAAAAAATAACCATTTACTCAATATTTGAATATTTTAAACCGATCTTTTTTTTTTTTAACAATCTTAAAAATAAAATATCAACACGTAAAATAAATATAATCCTCAATTATATTAGAAACGTAGACAAATTCCTTTTTTTTTTTTTTTTTTTTTAACCATGAGGAGTCTGTGTGTAGTCAGTCACTTACCAAAGAGGAACAACATTTTTTTTTAAATGAATTAAAATAACAATCTTACTTATAAGTTTATCATAGTCGACCCCTTTAGCCGAAGAACTGGTTACATTCCACGGATCGACAACGTCTTCAGAGTCTTCTTTCTCTTTCTCTTCAATATTCATTTCGTTTAATTCAGCTACAACGTCGTCTGCCATTGCTAAAAAGTTAGAGAGTGAAGCCAAAACTGAATGCGACACATGTGCCCGACTCCTATGACCTCACGTAACGCTTCTTGCCATTGGTTAATTTGTTTACGTTATTTTAAAAGCTCGTCTGCGATTGGTTCTAAGTCATGCCGGTGTAAAATGGTAGTATACACTCACATTCATGTGCCCGACTCCTATGTCCTGATGCAACGCTTCTTGCCATTGGTTACTTTTTCTACATCATTTTAAAAGCTCGTCTGTGATTGGTTGAAAGTCATGCCGGTGTAAAATGGCAGTATACACTCATATTCATGTGCATTGTACATCGAGGTGAAACAAAGATAGGGATTTATTTTGGGAGTTTAAACGATAAATAAATCGTAGAGCCTCCCCAGATTCAAGTAAGAATAAAGTTTATATTTTTGTTTTCCGTTTCAAGACATTTTAAATTTTATTTGATGAGATAATAGTACAGTAATTAAAACATAAACAATAAGGTTCATTTTCTACTTGAATTTCCCCCCTCGAGTTAGGAACTTTTAAAATTTAATAAATAATAGATATAAAGTCTCTTTATTGTTCAGAATAGCCCACTAATTAAACTCTTATTTAAAAAAAAAAAAAAACTATTAGATTCATTCAGTCATTTACTTCGTCATTTTATTGAACAGTTAAAGTTAAATCCCAAAATTTAGAATTTGAGTTGCTGAGAAGCTATAAAGAAATATGACCGAATTGTAGCAAATTGAAGATATCATTTTAGGATTTTTTAAATAATTCTAAAATAAAAAAATTTTTTAAAATGAAACAAATGACTGGATGGTGAATGTAAGTTTTTGTTTATTCATTTTTATATTACAGCAGAATTAACGAAAATACTAATCGGTGGTCTATTCTGGACAAACACCAATATTTTTCATAAATCTCAATTATAGGGACTGGCAAAATCAGCCTAAAATGTGTTTTTGACAAAATTACTTTAGCCCCCCCCCCCCCTACAGAAAATAATTTACCAAAAATCAGGAAATTATCGGATTTTAATGAAATTTTCAGTGTTTATTATGTATCAATAAATGATCTTTATAATCCATTATTTATTTTATTTCAAAACTTTCTCATTTTTTTCAGGTCATTTAATTTTAATGCAAAACATTTTACGCCCCCAACATAAGGGGGTTATGTTGGGGGCGTAAAATGTTTTGCAAGTTGATCATTTTTCATACTAATTACAGTATAAATAAAGAGATAAAAGACCGAAGTTATGAATAGAAACAAAAACAAAATTTTACGGTTGCGCTTCTATGAGAAAATAAGTACCGAAAATCGAAAAATAAAATGTAAAAAAATAATAAATTATTAGTTTTTTGGAGATTATTTGGCTATTATTTTATAAAAGAAAAAATTATACATCGATGTTTTTTCTGCTTAAAAAGGGGAGGGGGTACATTTTCAATCGAGTTTTTCTTCAAAACTTATTACTTTTGGCATCTAAAATAAGTTTTGCATTAAGTAGATATTAATTTTTAGAATCTAAAAATATAACATTTTAAACTTAACATCAGCATTTTCATATTTTAAATGAATTTTATATATTAATTTTTCATAGCAAAAATACTAAATTAAAGTTTTGAAATAAAATAACTGATGCATTATAAAATTCAATAATTGTTAAATCAATACTAAAAATTTCATTAAAATCAGATAATTACCTGATTTTTGGTAAAATTTTTTTCCATCCCAAATGTTATGTTAAAATTGTAAACAAGCGCCTAAAACCATTGAAAAACAGCCAATATCGTCGAAATTGACCAAAACAAATAATTTTAAATCTTTTAAAAATAAATTGCATATGTAATTATAATTTCCTTTTTTTAATGATAGTTATTATGCTACTAATTATCGATTTAGACAAAGTTTAACCTTAAATAATAGATTTAATTATTCTTAATTCACTTTTAAAACTCGTAGTATCCGATTGTTTTTGCTAGTCCCTGAATGAATCATTCAATGAATTAAATGTAGAAGGATTTACCTCCCCTGTTTAAATATGCAAGAATTACCTCCCCTGAATTAATTTTTAATTTCTATTTTTCAGTAGACGCACCATCAGGGCGTTCTCACAGCATGGATTCCCTTGAACCTCTCTCTCGGCTTCCATCCCTATAGGTAAGTCTTTCTGTTTTTTCTAGGTCACCCAGTATACAGGTTGACCCAGAAAAAACAGAACCCACCAATTTTGTAATAAAACTTAATTTTAACTCGGGGGGGGGGGGTTTAGGGGTTGGGGTTATGGTTGGGGTTTAGTGTTAGTTTAATGGGAAAATAAATAATTTGGGTTCAGTTTTTTCTAGGTCACCCGGTATACAGGATGACCCAGAAAAAACAGAACCCACCAATTTTGTAATAAAACTGTTAATTTAAACTGGGGGGGGGTTTAGGGCTGGAGTTTAAGGTTAGTTTAATGGGAAAATAAATAATTTGGGTTCTGTTTTTTTCTGGGTCACCCTGTAATATGATGGGATTTTGAGTATGATTTTCAAGTTTTACCCCTTACTTCTCCAGCAATGTTCAGCATGTCTTGCTTGGATGGTTCGTGAGATGTGAAGTAAGGTGTCCTTAAATTATTGTGCAGAATCTCCCTATTTGATTTTTTTCCCGCACCTTGATGTGTTCTTGTAACACGTTTTTTTTTTTCTCATCTCATAAATAGGCATTATAATATATAAAAGGGCGACTGATCGTTAAACTGTGTATGAAATCATGGGTAATCGTCTGAAGATGACTTATTTTACGGTAATTAAAATAACTAGTACAAAATAATTAAAAAAATAGATTTTTGAAACATATTGCCTGAGGGGTGGGAGTAAAAAATTCAATGTCAGCGAGTTTGTACCCTAAGTAAGTAAAATCATCAAATTCATTAAAGGATTAAAAAATAAAAATTTCAAATGTAAACTTTAAATATGTATTAAAATAAAACAAACTATATATAGATATATAATACCAGTCATGTATTTATTAAAACTTGTTTTAAAAAACAATGAGGACTGTCTAATGTCACATGTTCAAATTTTGAGTGTATTTATTCTATGTTATGACGATTTTGGGTAATGTGACGTAAGCAGTGACATAATTTTTGTTACAGACAAAAACCGGAAGCAAATCTCCATATATTAATAGATAGATAAAAAACACCTAAAACAGAGGCCAAGGTTACAGTGGCCTGAACGTTGTGTTTATACACAATAAAGATGAGGACAACAGTCCGAAATATCATAATTTATTCATTTTTTTCTATATTTCAAAGACTTAAAAATTTGATTTAATAATGGATATTTCACATTAATATATGGGTAATTCCATGTTAAATCATCAGGGCCTTATCGCCCACCCCCTTCAATTTTTCTGAAATTTTGTACAGGTGTAGAGTAGGTTAAAATTAGACAATCCCCCAAATTTGAGCTTCCAATTCGAAATATTTGCAGAGTTATGTCGATTTTAAACTCAAATAATTTTAGGGAGGGGGGTTGGCGAGAAAAATGGCAACATTTTGTAATCTATTTTTGTCTATAAAATGTGTTCTAGAGCTCCCCTACTCCTAAAAATTGGTTTATAAGTTTTTAGGCGTGAAGAATCCAAAAATGTTATCAAAATAAGCAACTTGTTTTGAGCTACGTTAAATTTCAGTTGATTTAACAGTGCAAAAATGAAAACATTGTTTTTCAATCATAATTTCCATTATTTCCTTAAGCTGAAAAAAACTTTCTAAAATCACCAGGAGTTTGTTTAAGGTTTCTTCTTTCGAATGGAAACAAATTTTCAAGATAATCTTAATTTTTATGCAACTTTTATTGTGTTAAATATGGTGGGGGGGGGGTGTAAATTTCACAGGGAAAATTGGTGGTACTAAGGATATTGTTATCATTTTTGTTACCTTCCAATTTTCAATTCTAAAATGAAATGTGGTGCTGATATTGACGTTTGTATATTGTCAGAATGTTGCAGGCAATATGATTGATACATGGGGAATATATTGTTTGTATATTATTTTAAATATATCCAACCACCAATATAATCCTGATAATTTCTATCGAACTCTGACAGTTATTTTGCTCCATATGGCGATTATTCAATGGTTGTACGTAAAAGTGCCAAATCTTAACTGATGTTGTAACTTCGCTTGTGAGCAAAAACCAAACTCCATTTTTGGTACAAATAATGTTCAATATATGTAGAATAATAATTTAAAGGAAAAGAAAAATTATATGTAGTGCCACATTGTGATTTTTTCACTTATTGTGCATTGAAAAAAATAGGAAATCATTAATAACGTGAAAAGGGTTAATTTTATGCTTATTTTGATAACATTTCTGAATTCCTCAGGCCTAAAAACTTCTATAAACCAATTTTTAGGAGTAGGGAAGCTCTAGAACACATTTTATAGACAAAAATAGATTACAAAATGTCGCCATTTTTCTTGCCCACCCTCAAATATTTTGAGTTTAAAATCGACATAACTTGGCGAATATTTCGAATTGGAAGCTCAAATTTGGGGGATTGTCTAACTTTAACCTAGTCTACACCTGTACAAATTTTCAGAAAAATTGAACGGGGTGGGTGACAATTTCATTTTTTCCTGATGATTTTACATATGTAAAAGGCCACTGATAATTTCATCGATTTTCATCGATTTTTGTATTTCATGTGTTAATAATATAGGGTTAGGGTTATGGCTAGGGTTAGGTTTGAATTCAGTTTTAATATTAGAAGAAGAAGAAGAAGAGTCCGAGGTGACAGTGGTCTGTGTTTAACACGCTAAATTAAGGTAACGGTTAACAACACAAACGCCAATAAATGTATTTTAGGTTGTTTATTTCAATTATCATTCGCTCCACTAGTCAATGTCTAAAAATACGTTGTTAAAGAAACGTAGCATATGAAACACATGGGCACCACAAAAAGGGTTTCTTAAAAGAGGAGAGTTCTCTTAAAGAAAGATAACTCAAGTTATCTTTCTTTGTTATATGACATTAACAGCCTGAACCCAATAAAGATGAGGACAACAGTCCTAGATATCATAATTATTCATATTAAGCCTCATCTCATAAATAGACATTAATATTTATTTATACTAAGAAGGCAATTACAATATGTATAAAGAAAGATAAAATAATGTCCAGTGTCTAATCAATTTCGAAGAAACTTTATCTTCAGAGACTGTTTTTGAAATGGATGCGGTCTTGTGAGTTTTTTCTTTTTGGACGTTATAAAAACGCATCTCGTGGGTTGTTATAACGCCACACGGAAGAGCCGTGATATCCGTTGTTCAATCAATTTCAATTTCATTCCTTTTATTTATTCATTTATTTATTTATATTTAAAAAAAAAATATATATATATATATATATATATATATATATATGTGTATTTATGGAATGTGTATGTTAACTAAGTATATATTCAGTGTTTAATTCTAACTTACTGTTTATGCGAGGGTGTAACTTGGCTATTAATAAACTTTATATATATATATATATATATATATATATATATATAAAATTTGAAAAAACAAGTGTTCCAAAAATGGGATGAATTTAATTATCGATGTTTAAACATTTTGGTTTCATTAAACCTGCATCAGGATGTATCTTGGGGTGAAGAAAATAATGGATGTTTTTATATGTGACAGGAGATGAAAATCCTGTCACCTATGAAAACTTAAAAAAATTTTAAACTGAATAACACATAACTACCACTCGCTTTTCTCGTTATTCTGTGATAAATATTTTATTATCACCTTCCATATACCAACAAATGCCCTGAAGATGATCTAATTAATAGATCGAAGCACTGCAGCGTCGGCCAATAAACTCACCACTTAACCCATTTAAACCTGTGTTTTTTCATTTTTCCTAATATACTACATACCGTCGGATTCACTTCCTTTCTTCACACACACATATATATATATATATATATATATATATATATATATATATATAATAGTATTTGATAATTTGCTTGAAGCATTGTTAAGGATATCATTATTTATTTGTGTTTAATTCTAACCTACTGTTTATGCGAGGGTGTAACTTAGCTATTAATAAACTTTCTCTAATTTTGAGATTACCAACATTGCGTATCATTGTCTCTATTTTAATGGAGAAATTATTGTCCTTATTTTTGCATTTGATTAAATGTTTATGGAATGAGGATGCACGTGTGTGGATATGTTCTTTAATTCTAATGTGTAAGGGTCTGATTGTACATCCTATATAGATATTAAAACATTTGGAGCAATATATATAAAAGGCCACTGATATAGTTAAACTGATGACTTATTTTATGGTAATTCAAATAATAAATAAAAAAACCCACTTAAAACATGGTCCCAGATTACAGTTGTCTGAACATTATGTTTATAGACAATAAAGATGAGGCCAACAGTCCCAAATATCAAAATGAATAATTATGATATTTCAGACTGTTGTCCTCGTCTAATGTCTAAACAACGCTAGGTTCTGTTTTTATTTTTTCATATTTGTTTTATCTTTTGTTTTAATTACATGCAGTCTAAAGTAGCCTTTGAAAAGAGGTGGAGGCCACCCAAAATATTGGAATAAAGAAGATCAAACGCAAAACAACATTCATCCTTTAGAATTTTGTTTTTTGTTTCTGATGCGTCTCATGTAATTACAAACATTCCCAATAACATTATATATATATATATATATATATATATATATATATATAATCATAATTATTCATTTTGATTTATTTTTTTCTATATTTCAGACTCAGAGACTTTCAAAAATTAAAAGGTAATTAAAATAATAAATGAAAAAAACAAACACCTAAAACAGAGTCTGACGTTACAGTGGCCTGAACATTGTGTTTATACACAATAAAGATGAGGACAACAGTCCCTAATATCATAAATATTAATTTTGATTTATTCATTTTTTTTTCTATATTTCAGAGACTTTCAAAAATTTAATTTGATAATGGATAGAATACTTCAGTATTCCAATTCTGATAGTGACGAGGGGACCGAGACACCTGATCACATTAAAGAGTCTCAGCCAAATTATTTTGGATTAAACTCTGAAGATGACCTCGAAACGAAAGATGAAGATTCCTGTTTGGATTTGTTTCCGACATCCAAAAAGCAAAGGAAAATCGGAAAGGATTTCACTGTAAATATATCCGGACAAAGCCTCTCGTTGCCGTCGGTGGATTTCTGGAAGGGTATCTCCGAGGACGAGATTTCCAAACCCCAACAGTTTGCTCATGATTTTGTCACCCCCGAAGTCAAAACTACCCCCACAGACGAGCAAACATGCCAACCACCCTCTACGTCGATATCAACTTCAGTCGGGGGTCGGACTGAACACAAATACGGGAACGACGGGGATAAATATGGCCTGACGTTTGCAACACCACCCCTTCAAATTATCAAGCCGTATGCTAAAGCTACACGAAACGTTACGAATAATAATATTGAGAATTCTAAATTACCAGAGGAGGACGTGTTAGAAAAACCAGATTCGGGCACCAAGAGAAAGATTTATTTTGTTCATAGCAAGGTATCGTCTCATCTGTGTCGAAATCAAAAGTGTCAACCGATGCAGAAACGCGAGAGTCTGATTGCGGCCCACTCGGGTGTGATTAACCGGATCCAGTGGTCAGTTGCGCAGTTCAGCCACCTGCTGCTCTCTGCGTCGATGGATACGCAGGTCAAAGTGTGGAATGTATGGTCAAGCCTTGAGCCTTGCGTTCAGGTTCTGCGGCACCATTCGAAGGCGGTCAGGGATGCAGAGTGGAGTATGTGCGGCCGAAACATTTTGACTTGCGGTTATGACAGAAAAGCTGTGATAGCCGATGTAGAATCAGGTGTGTATATTCATACTCAGTTACTTATATAAACTAGCAGAAGACCGGCAATCTAAACATTAGCTATATAAATGAGAGTAACCTCCCCTTGTGTATTTCACTTTGAGGAAGCCTTATGTTTTGGTCGGCCATTTAATAACAATTAAGTTCATTTTAAATAATGCGCAAGCACAATTAAGAACACATTTTATGATATTTTCATGTTAAAACATTCAATTATATTGATTCAAACAAATTTGTATTTTCAGTGTAGATTTGCGATGAAATGAAAATGGCCGATCAAAACAGACGTCTTCCTGAAAGTGAAGGAAACAAAGGGAGGTTACTCTCATTTATGTAGCTAATGTTCAGATTACCAGAAGAGCAATCTCTCTCTCTCTCTCTCTCTCTCTCTCTCTCTCTCTCAGGCAGTAGAATATGCTGTTTGCACTTCTGCGACCTGTGATGCTTAAGGAGGGAATCCTGGTGTCTGAGCAGCCCATGACATGCAATACTCTACTTGAGTAGACAAGGCAGTTGGAAAGATCACACTTGATCAATCAGCTGGCCACATCAAGCCCTAGCACCTATATGATTGTCCCAACCTTATTGCTCATATCGTAAAACCCAACCCTTTTTGAATTTTAGAAGGGGGGGGGGTTCTCTTTTTTTGTCGTAATTCTTATTTATTTATCGCAATTTGTTTAGAAATTTATTTATAGAAATTTGTCGTAATTCTTGTTTATTTATAGAAATTTGTCGTAATTCTTGTTTATTTATAGAAATTTGTTGTAATTCTTGTTTATTTATAGAAATTTGTTGTAATTCTTGTTTAGATATGAAGATGGATATCTATCTATCTATCTACCTCAATTTGTTCATTTTTTTACTTTGTTTATATATATCTATCCACCCATCTCCATTTGTTCATATCAAAAAAGAGAAGCCCCCCCCCTCTAAAATACATTTAACGCCCTAAGTTGGTTGTTTTCTTTCAAGTAACCCTGCCGAGATGACATAGCTGGGGACGTTATTTTAATAGTCACCAGGTAGCAATTTCTGAGGCAGGAGACCGGGACGCACTTCCTCATAAATTACCGGAAAAACAAAAGGAATAAATATCTCTGTATCAAGGACTTAAATTATTAATAAGAAAGAAAATGAAAAAACCCCGACTATTTGCAAGTTTAACCTATGTTTTTTAGTATGCAGGTTTTACTTTTAATACATTTTTACTTGTTAAAAAATGCTTATTTATTTGCCATTTATTATTTAATGAATAAAGCAAATGCTTATTTTTTAAGTCTAATATTGTTGTAAAAATGTACCAGTTTCATTTCTTTGTGTTCATTTTGGAAAACTATATATTTTCTTCCATTTTGTTTCTTATTTAAAATTTAAATCCATGATTTAGAGATAGTTATTCCTTTCGTTTTTCTTGTTTAATATTTACCAAATTTTTTGAACAGAAATCTCTTGCTAGTTAGTAAATATTAAAATAAATAAAGTAGACTGTTAATTCAGGGGAGTAAATTTTCTGTTTTAATTTTGACGACAATCTGCAAGTTTAACCAAAAATGTCTCAAAAAAACTTTTTTTTTAACAAATATTCTCAACTTTGAATCAGACTATGGGTATAAAGTCCAATGTATACTAAATTATGCAGAATTTAATTTGGGGTAAAAATGTGCTAAACTACATGTTTGTATGTTTAGTGGTTTCGGTGATACTAGGGCAAGTCCTCCTGTTTCATTTGAATGATTGTTAGGTACCTCCAAAATAGATCATAATAACTTTACGCCATATTGAAGGAAGAAACGTAAATATATTTGAACTTTTTTTCAATCTCGCAAAAAAGAAATAACGAACCTAAAGAGTTGTTACAAAGAAAAACTGTTAATTCAAAGATCAAATTATCCGGTTGGGGAAAAATTACTCATCATTATCATGAAAAATAAATAAAACAGTCCGTTTATTTGCCAACACGGTCAGTTTCTTTATTGATATATTTTTTAGCAGAAGTCTGTATTCATGGTTCTTTTACTAAAAAGCTTTGGTATTGAGACTTAAAATCTTGATATAATTATTCAGATTATTTATAGAAAAAAAAAGTAAAAATCGTTTTTTGCCGGTTCATTTTTTCATAAAATAAACTAGGGGGGGAGTAGACCTCGTAAAAATATTTCCCCTAATATATTTTAGAAAAAGACTATTTCAGACACCTTTTATTCTAAAGGTAAGTAATTATGAAAATTTTTGTGAAAATCAGACCATTAATTTATTTTTCATAGAATAAAAAAAAAAAATCTTTAGTTATAACTTGTTTTTTGTTAAATTTCAATTGATTTAACGGTGCAAAAATGTAAACATTGTTTTTTGTTTATAATTTTCATTATTTTTGTAAGCAGAAAATTTTTTTTTTAAATCATTAGGAGTTTGTTTAATGCTTATTCTTTCAAGTGAATAAAAAAATCTCAAGATAATATTAACCTTTATGCAAATTTTATTATGTTAAATATAGTGGGGGGGTAAATTTCACGGGGAAAATTGGTGATACCCACGGAAAACTTCAATATATGCAACATTTATGCTTGGGGAAAAAAGTATGATATTCAGGAGTCTATAGGCATTCATTTGGCCACTTTTTTTCCCACCCTCAAAATTGGTCACGAAAACAATAAACTAGAGCTGTATTGACCTTTGGGCCCGTAGCCTATAACCCGTATTAATAATTATTATTAATTAGTATTAATAATGTAAAACAATTTTATTAGTTATTGAGGTTTAAATAAAAATAAAACCCTGGAGAATGTGACATAAATAATTAAGGGAATTGTGACTTGAGTAGTGATATAGTTTTAGGTATAGACAGAAAAACACACAATCTCCATTATAATAAGATATATATTATGCTGTTTTATTTCCAATTTATTTCTATCAGGTTATATTTTTGGCGACAGATTTTTTCTAGGATCTTTATTATAACTAGCAAATATATGCACCCTCCGGGTGCAAGTATTTAAGTTTTAATGTAATGAAATATTATATTAAATTGGAAAGGCTAAAGAAACTGAATAAGAATGCAGATAAAAAGATTTCGAACAGAGGGGGTATGATTAAAAAATAGAACAACTTTGAAAGTAACTCTTCCATCATTTTTCATTACTCCCCTCTTTCATTGGTAATTTTTCCTAATTTAACTATTTAGTTAAAATAGCAAGTAAAGAATAATATTAGTTATTTCGTCTTGTTAATGGATTTTTTTAAAGATTTATCCCCGAGATTTTTGCTCATATTCAAAAAGATAAAACCAAACAATTAGAAATCAATAATACTAAGCATATATTTATTAAAATCAAATTTTTAATATCAATATGCAAATCAGCCTTCGCATTCACACTATAAACCGCTATTTTGTTGTATATATAAATACAATTGCATGTTCTGAGTATGTAGATATGGTCAACAGTGGCTTCGGCCTCTGGACCATTGCTATAATTAACAGCGTCGATCCCAGGGGGCCATCCCCCCAGGCAACACCTGCCCCCTTGATTTAAAGGGGCAGGGCTGGGTTTATTGCCCAGTGCCTGAGGGGCCCCCCTCGAGGGGGAATGCCGACGGGATCGACGCAATTTTTCACCTGCCACCACATGAGTCTCGGCTTGTGGGTGGTCCCACATAAATAGGGCCTTTGTGCCTGACCCGTACAAGTGGGGTACATGGAAAATATCATGTAGATATGGACAACAGTCTTAATGATGTAAAACAATTTTATCAATAATTGAGGTTTAAATAAAAATAAAATCATGGCGAATGTGATGTAAATAACGAAGGGAATTGTGATTTGTATAGTAATATAGTTTCGGTTACAGACAGATAAACACACAATCTCCATTATAATAAGATAATAATATAATAAGATATATATTGTAACATACACAATTTAAAAAAATTTCCCAAAAGTTTCAAAAAGGAGATGTTACAATTCCAAAATCAACCTACCCTATTGAACATGCACTCATTAAATTGTAACAGACAATTTTAAAAGTTTTCCCAAAGATTTTGAGCATAGCACTTATCAAATATAGTGGGATTCTAGACTTTCTATAAACACCAGTTATTTTACTAGATTTAACTGTTTGTATACAAGTTTTTTTTTTGTGTTTTTTTTTTTTTTTGCATAACCGTTTATATATAGCAAGGAGATGAAGGTTGGGAAAGGTTTAAAATACAAGTTTAAAAAAATTTTTTAAAATGAATATCTCAAACAGTTATTTACTTTTATGAATGTTTGATAATATGTATTATTTCCATCAGGTACAGTACTTCATACATTTGCTCACACTGACATGGTTTCCTGTGCCCGCTATCATTCAGTGAATCCACACCTGCTGGTCACGAGTAGACCGAACATGCTCTGCTCCTGGGACACAAGAACTCCTCATGAGCCGATCCGGGAATACTCCTACAAGGACAAGTTGGGAACTGTAAGTCAGGGTTTTTTTTTTCTTCTCTTTTTTTTTTTTAATTAAAAATATTCCCTAGAAAAGAACCCCCCTGCCAGCAGGGCTTAGAATAAATACACTGACCATATTCCCTACAGAGGGGTGAGACTTCCTCTCCAAAGGGATCTCCTGGATATGACATTAAACTACATCTAATGTAATGCTATATATGTTCACCTGTGTTTGGGGGCTTTTCTGAGGCCTCTTAACATATTATAAGAAGTGGTAATAGCCACATTAATTCTTATAGTAATAATAATTTTTTTAAAATTGTAACACTATTGTGTTATGGGTTGATTGGCAATCTATTAATTAATTACCAATTAATTAAAACTACCCTAATTATTGATTATGGTGGTTTGTTAAAATTAAAAGTAATAATAATAATAATAATAATAATAATGTTTATATTGGAGGTATATATTTATCTAAACGAAAAATCACCACGTAAGCATAAATTCTTTAAATTATGGAATTTAATATATATAATCGGAATTTAAAATGTTCACAAAATAAAATGATAAATTTAACAAATAAGATTCCAGTTTTTGAAAAGTTCGTCAACAATTTCAAAAACTTAGATGAATAAAACAATGGTTGGCCTTGACTCCAAATGGAAAGATACAAGCTAGGCTGGCACAAGGCCATTTAGACACGTAGGCAATGTTATCGAGTGGCTGGCCAATCAGACATATGTTAGGGGTGGGAGGTCTGGATCCCATAAATAACAGAGAGTCAGAAGCGATAGTGAGAGACAGCGGGAGAGACCGGGACAGAACGAAGACCGGAGAAGAGAGCTTGCCATGGCTCTGGGCCCTTGATAAAACTTTACCGATACACTCTGATGCCTTGCCACTCGGTACAGGATTGATAACTTAGCCAAAAAACTAGCTGTAGATCGCCAATCAGCTGACAAGAAATCACCTCGCTCCTTTGTAAAATAAATGTATATATTGTATACATAATCATCAAAAAGGCGTTGTGTTCAATTGTTTTGTTGATCCGTTGACAGCTTTTGGTTATTTAATCTTATTTCAGCCGAGTTGGTAAAAGGGAACGAAACAAGCTCTTTTTCAGCCTTCCTGTAAATCAAAAGACAACAAAAAAATGGGAGGTTGGAACGGGCAGTTTCGACGACTGTAATACTGAGCTGGAGCATCGTTCTCTATAACATACATCGTATACATACATAACATAACATAATTCGAACCCTGTGCCCCAACTTATGTTATTATATTAGTGCCGTGACCAGGTGCTCTATAAATTGAGAACGTGCTCGACTTTAATGTATTATATTGTTGCCTAAGACGCAGGATAGACCCAAAGGAAAAAATACCACGGCACAACGAAGCGTCCTAGGCCACCAGTCGTTTTAAGGATTCGACCCTGACGATTACCACGACCATAAGCCAAAGAAACAACCAAAGAGAAAAACAAAAACAAACTAAACCATAACCCAAATAAGGAACGGAAAATATTCAGCGCACAACCAAGAATAAAGGAATCAACCACGTCATTGCCAGGTAGGCTAAACATTTATTTCATATTTTGCTGATTAGCGTATCCCTCATTGGCATTTGTCAATCATGAGTCGAACAGATAAAGAAGAAATGCAGATTTGTTCTCAAAAACCTAAAATTTTAATCCGTTAACTACAAGAACTATTAGGAAGAAGTATTTATTGCATTCCCAGAAAAAAAAAGCCTGAATATTTTCCAGAGATATATTTCCCTGATATCATTAGGAAGGTGTGGTATGAGATTACTATTAAAGAGAAATCGGTAAAAGTTAGTAAAGGCCAGACTATCATCTCACTGGCCTCTCAAGAAGAGAAATCAAGGGCACCCAAAGATGGCATAATTAATTCTCCTGGTGAATTACCAGAGTTCGCTAAAGAGATGCAACCCAGGTTGGAAGAAATCTCTGACTTGACTCCAAACCAATGCTGTCTTGCCTCAAAAAGATTGGTAGAATCCGATAGCAAAAGCATGGAGCACATTACACCGCCAACGAAGATAAAAAGAATAACCAGTAGTGATTCTGACAGCAAGAATTGTTCAATCCGTATGCAGTTATTTCGTAACCATACCATTGACTATACCCCTCATGTAGTGAGTGCGACAGTGCCGTGACCAGGTGCTCTATAAATTGAGAACGTGCTCGACTTTAATGTATTATAAAATAATCACTGAAATTTTTTTTGTTTTGTTTATTTTTCCTAGATCCAGGATTTGCTATTTTCTCGTGATGGTGAGAAGATATTCTGTTGTTGTGATATTGTCAGTCGAGATTCCGCCGATCGAACTATCATGGCATGGGACTTCCAAACTGGAGTAATTTTGTCAAACCAGATTTATCACGTGAGTTTTATCTTTATATTTTAAACAAATCCTGGATGAGGCTGTTTGCATTTCACATAGTGCTAATACCATTGGGAAAGGTAAGAATCCAACTATTCTCCCTCCAGCTATAGTTAAATAGTAGGGTAGACTTGGTCGGCAACCCATTTGAGATGAGCAAAAGGATTCGAATGTGGCGCTTGCCTGCTTGAATAGCAAAACACCTGGTGGTGAAAACGGGAAACAAGAGGGAAGATAACTCTTCCAGCCAAAGAGAAGACAATCCCACAATGGGTAATGAATTATGTTAATTCATTCTGTTTGTAACTCAATTTCCTTGTATATCAAATCAATTTTCCCTATTCAAATAAACTCCCGCCCTAATGGCTGGGGCGTTAGAATGCAACGACTGCACCTCTGCAGAGGAGTAAGACTCCCCCAAATGAGGCCACCTGTTGGCCGTGGGTGGCGACCCGTGATGCTTAAGGACGGAGTCTTGGTGGATGAGCAGTCCATGACATGCAACACTCCCCTTAGACCCTTACTTGGGCTAGACGGGCGGTCGGAGAGGCCCCCTTCGATCAATCGGCTGGTCACATCAAGCCCTAGCACCTTCATGATTGCCCCAACCCTATTGCCCTTATGGCATGTCCCAACCCCTTCTTATCATATGGGTGCTAGAAGGCAGTAGCTGAGAGTCTTCATGTCTTGGGAATGACGTTAAACTCTATCTGATGGTGAGGTTCCAGTTTTGGAGGTTTGGGGAATGTGGAGCACCCCTTGATCACCATTGCTCCCTGGTCCACTCTGACCCGGAATGGTAGTACCTGTTAGGGTCCCATCTATGGGTTAGATAGGAAAACATGAATTTATAAACAAAATTGTATTATGCATTAAGAATGAATTTATTTCAAAACTTTGTCGGCATTAAATGACCCACTGAGGTTGATATGCCGTAAAACAAACCAAACAAAGCCTGCGTAGACGGAGGAACCATGGTCTATTGATTTGTTTACTTTTGAGATTTACAAATTCTGGACATTTTTAGGTAGAATTTTAATGCTATTTCTATGTATATTTTAATTTTTAAATATCTTTGAATATAAATCAAATCTTCATAATTCTTGCACAAAAAGCAAGATCTGGTGATATTTAATGTGCACTAGCTTGCTTCACACGAACACGCCCTGTCTCTGGTTTAGCCCAACTCTGCACCACGACCCTGCCATCGTCGAAGTTAGGCATTTGATTTAACTGTCGGTAACTATCGTCATCGTATCACCGATGATAGGGCTGGGTTAGCTCAGTCGGTTGAGCGTTTGGCTAGAAACCACAAGGTTCCTAGTTCGATACTGGCCCTCGCCAATTCAGTGTACACGTAGCACAAGGATCTGTGCGGTAAAGTAAGGAATTGATGGTAGGTGTGGCACTCCACTTTAGATGCTCCTTAGTCTAGCGCTAGTGAAAAGTGGATAGATTCCCTCGCTGATTACTTTGTCGTTAATTGTTTTATCCAGCCACTCTGAAATGTCTACTATTTACAATATAAAATGCAAAAACAAAAATTCCATGCTGTTATCATTTAAATTTTATTTTTTGATTATTTTCCCAAAGATAAATCAGATTTTCATTATTTTTGCTCAAAAAGCAATATCTGGTGATTGTGAATGTGTATATATATTCACTTTGTTATTTTTCCTCTGGCATAGCATGTACTATTAACTCAAGAGTAAAAAAGAAAAATATCCCTAACACAGATTCCCCCTCAAGAGGAGTGTAACATTAAACTGAAGTGAAATTTATTGCAGAACTGTAAAAAGGATACCAGAATAAAAAGTACAAACAGGGAAATTTATTAATAACAAGTGAAATTATTAAAGAAAAAACAAAAAAAAGCTAGAAAATGGTCACGGTTGCGACTAAAAGACTAACAATGAGGCAACATTTTCACATTTGTAAATTGAAGAAAAAACAAAAGCCGCCTTACCTTGAAAAAATAAACTTGTCTGTGTCGGAATTTATCCCTGCCCTTTTGTTCTTCAAGAGCCACAAGAGACACAAATTTGTCAACATATTCTTCAGAGGTATACCTATCATATACCAGCTGTTCTGATTCATTCAATTCAGAGCGATCACGAGCTACTTGCGGTTGTTCACTGTAAGGTGCATACACAGAAACTGGCCTGCACAGAAAATTTAATGGTGATTGTGAATGTGTATATATATATTCACTTTGTCGTTAATTGTTTTATTTTCATAGTTTCATCTGGACATACATACATACATACATACATACTTCCATTTATATATGTATAGATAGATTTCTTCTGGACATACATACACACATACACAGAAGCTGCCTTTTATATATATATATATATATATATATAGTTTTCCTCTGGACATACACACCAACTGCCCTTTATATATGCATGGATAGATTTTCTCCGGACATACACACACACACATACATACGTAGATAGATTTCCTCTGGACATACATACAGACATACAGACAAACTGTCCTTTATGTATAGATAGATTTCCTCCGAACATAGCAATAGTATACTCTTTACAGATCTTTGCCGTCCCTCACAATCCTATAACCCCACCACCACAACCTTTCCTCTCATGAGCCCTCAAGTGACTCATCGATCCCACTGCAGATCCACAAAGTTTGATGCAAACATGTCTCTTAAGAATAGATGCTGACTTACAGATTTTGTTACAGATTGCACAAGACACATTGTTTGTTCCTGGAATTTGCATGAATTGTCCCTGATGAGCTTTCCTATGATTGACATATCCAGCCATAGAAAGGAGAATTCAACCACATTTCCAACCCTCCATGTTCTCTCCAATATGACAGGTGTGTCCCTTTCGAAGTTGACGCTTAATGTTTTCATACTCAATTCTTTCACTCTCAAAACTGGTACAGCCATCATCCACGTAAATTCTCCAGTGAATTCTCTTCAAATGCCAGCTTTTCCCAGTTGTCAGGATTTATTTTTATTTTTACAAGGTTGTTTTTTAAGCAATCCTTATACCTATTCCAAGGTTTATGCTGTGGCCTTTTGCCATCATGCAGCTGACCATAAAGGAGTTGCTTTGGTATTCTAGTATCACTCATACGCCCAACATGACCTGCCCGTTGCATTTGGGCCATTATGATAAGATTTTCAATGCTTGTGCATCCTGCCCTTATAAGGACTTCTGTGTTAGGTGTGTTGGAATTCCACTTGATGTTTAGAATGCGTCTCGAACATTTCTGTTGAAAATGTTCCAGAATTTTCAAATGTCTTTGAAACAAAGTTATGTCTCCGAGGAGTACAATAGAACACTCAACACGCAGGACCTATAAACCTTCGATTTTGTTTTATGGGTAATGCTGGTATTAGACCATAACTGTTTTTCAAGCCTTCCATAGGCCACAGATGCCTTCTGGATGCGTAGGTGAATCTCACACATACATACACATGTAGGAATAGCCGTCTACACTCTATGAGGAACAAAATATAGGTTCACAGAATGTAATGACGAAAAGGAAAGCACCTGTACTTTTAACCTTATTTATTGACATGCAAACTCAACAACAGACAGTACAACAAGTACTTAGAGGCAGTACTTACAGTTCATATATCTCTCTCGTTGAGGGGGGTGCTCAGGTTGAGTCTTCAGTTGTTACTCCCTCACTGAGGGGAAGGTTCCTTCAGTCACAAGGGACTGAGACAAGAGCTCGTTTCTACCAAAACCGTAAAAGAGAATTCTTCACCCAACCTGACAGGGGACGTTACCTTTTCTACTTCCTGTCCCCGAAGGCACAGAAAAGTTCTAGTTCCTACACACACACACACATACATACACCAACTGCCCTTTATATATGTATAGATAGATTTCCTCTGGACATACACACACAAACTATCCTTTGTATAGATGGAAAATCATGTTTTGTTTTCCGTTTCTCAACAGGAAAAATATACTTGTTCACGTCTTCGTCATCATCCGACAGAAAATCACTTTCTTGCCCAAAGTCAAGGAGGATATATAGCAATATTTTCATCTTCTCTTCCTTTCAAGATGGACAAGTCAAAGAGATTTGAAAAACACAAGGTATGCTATTTGATATCATATAACATCCACTTTAGTATTATTGTTGCATAGTCTATGGTAGCCTAGATTATTGACAACACTGTGTAGCATAAATGTTAATTTACCAACTTTTAGTGACCTTTTGACATATGTCATTCACTTTAGTATTATTGTTGCATAGTCTATGGTAGCATAGATTATTGACAACACTGTGTAGCATATATGTTAATTTACCAACTTTTAGTGACCTTTTGACATATGTCATCCACTTTAGTATTATTGTTGCATAGTCTATGGTAGCATAGATTATTGACAACACTGTGTAGCATAAATGTTAATTTACCAACTTTTAGTGACCTTTTGACATATGTCATCCACTTTAGTATTATTGTTGCATAGTCTATGGTAGCATAGATTATTGACAACACTGTGTAGCATAAATGTTAATTTACCAACTTTTAGGGACCTTTTGACATATGTCATCCACTTTAGTATTATTGTTGCATAGTCTATGGTAGCATAGATTATTGACAACACTGTGTAGCATAAATGTTAATTTACCAACTTTTAGTGACCTTTTGACATATGTCATCCACTTTAGTATTATTGTTGCATAGTCTATGGTAGCATAGATTATTGACAACACTGTGTAGCATAAATGTTAATTTACCAACTTTTAGGGATCTTTTGACATATGTCATCCACTTTAGTATTATTGTTGCATACTCTATGGTAGCATAGATTATTGACAACACTGTGTAGCATAAATATTAATTTACCAACTTTTAGTGACCTTTTGACATATGTCATCCACTTTAGTATTATTGTTGCATAGTCTATGGTAGCATAGATTATTGACAACACTGTGTAGCATAAATGTTAATTTACCAACTTTTAGGGATCTTTTGACATATGTCATCCACTTTAGTATTATTGTTGCATAGTCTATGGTAGCATAGATTATTGACAACACTGTGTAGCATAAATGTTAATTTACCAACTTTTAGGGACCTTTTGACATATGTCATTCACTTTAGTATTATTGTTGCATAGTCTATGGTAGCATAGATTATTGACAACACTGTGTAGCATAAATGTTCATTTACCAACTTTTAGTGACCTTTTAACATATGTCATCCACTTTAGTATTATTGTTGCATAGTCTATGGTAGCATAGATTATTGACAACACTGTGTAGCATAAATGTTAATTTACCAACTTTTAGGGACCTTTTGACATATGTCATTCACTTTAGTATTATTGTTGCATAGTCTATGGTAGCATAGATTATTGACAACACTGTGTAGCATAAATGTTCATTTACCAACTTTTAGTGACCTTTTGACATATGTCATCCACTTTAGTATTATTGTTGCATAGTCTATGGTAGCATAGATTATTGACAACACTGTGTAGCATAAATGTTAATTTACCAACTTTTAGTGACCTTTTAACATATGTCATCCACTTTAGTATTATTGTTGCATAGTCTATGGTAGCATAGATTATTGACAACACTGTGTAGCATAAATGTTCATTTACCAACTTTTAGTGACCTTTTGACATATGTCATTCACTTTAGTATTATTGTTGCATAGTCTATGGTAGCATAGATTATTGACAACACTGTGTAGCATAAATGTTAATTTACCAACTTTTAGTGACCTTTTGACATATGTCATCCACTTTAGTATTATTGTTGCATAGTCTATGGTAGCATAGATTATTGACAACACTGTGTAGCATAAATGTTCATTTACCAACTTTTAGTGACCTTTTGACATATGTCATTCACTTTAGTATTATTGTTGCATAGTCTATGGTAGCATAGATTATTGACAACACTGTGTAGCATAAATGTTAATTTACCAACTTTTAGTGACCTTTTGACATATGTCATCCACTTTAGTATTATTGTTGCATAGTCTATGGTAGCATAGATTATTGACAACACTGTGTAGCATAAATGTTAATTTACCAACTTTTAGTGACCTTTTGACATATGTCATCCACTTTAGTATTATTGTTGCATACTCTATGGTAGCATAGATTATTGACAACACTGTGTAGCATAAATGTTAATTTACCAACTTTTAGGGACCTTTTGACATATGTCATCCACTTTAGTATTATTGTTGCATAGTCTATGGTAGCATAGATTATTGACAACACTGTGTAGCATAAATGTTATTTTACCAACTTTTAGGGACCTTTTGACATATGTCATCCACTTTAGTATTATTGTTGCATAGTCTATGGTAGCATAGATTATTGACAACACTGTGTAGCATAAATGTTATTTACCAACTTTTAGGGATCTTTTGACATATGTCATCCACTTTAGTATTATTGTTGCATAGTCTATGGTAGCATAGATTATTGACAACACTGTGTAGCATAAATGTTCATTTACCAACTTTTAGGGACCTTTTGACATATGTCATCCACTTTAGTATTATTGTTGCATACTCTATGGTAGCATAGATTATTGACAACACTGTGTAGCATAAATGTTAATTTACCAACTTTTAGGGACCTTTTGACATATGTCATCCACTTTAGTATTATTGTTGCATAGTCTATGGTAGCATAGATTATTGACAACACTGTGTAGCATAAATGTTCATTTACCAACTTTTAGTGACCTTTTGACATATGTCATCCACTTTAGTATTATTGTTGCATACTCTATGGTAGCATAGATTATTGACAACACTGTGTAGCATAAATGTTAATTTACCAACTTTTAGGGACCTTTTGACATATGTCATCCACTTTAGTATTATTGTTGCATAGTCTATGGTAGCATAGATTATTGACAACACTGTGTAGCATAAATGTTCATTTTACCAACTTTTAGGGACCTTTTGACATATGTCATCCACTTTAGTATTATTGTTGCATAGTCTATGGTAGCATAGATTATTGACAACACTGTGTAGCATAAATGTTCATTTACCAACTTTTAGGGACCTTTTGACATATGTCATCCACTTTAGTATTATTGTTGCATAGTCTATGGTAGCATAGATTATTGACAACACTGTGTAGCATAAATGTTCATTTACCAACTTTTAGTGACCTTTTGACATATGTCATCCACTTTAGTATTATTGTTGCATACTCTATGGTAGCATAGATTATTGACAACACTGTGTAGCATAAATGTTAATTTACCAACTTTTAGGGACCTTTTGACATATGTCATCCACTTTAGTATTATTGTTGCATAGTCTATGGTAGCATAGATTATTGACAACACTGTGTAGCATAAATGTTCATTTACCAACTTTTAGGGATTTTGACATATGTCATCCACTTTAGTATTATTGTTGCATAGTCTATGGTAGCATAGATTATTGACAACACTGTGTAGCATAAATGTTCATTTACCAACTTTTAGTGACCTTTTGACATATGTCATCCACTTTAGTATTATTGTTGCATACTCTATGGTAGCATAGATTATTGACAACACTGTGTAGCATAAATGTTAATTTACCAACTTTTAGGGACCTTTTGACATATGTCATCCACTTTAGTATTATTGTTGCATAGTCTATGGTAGCATAGATTATTGACAACACTGTGTAGCATAAATGTTCATTTACCAACTTTTAGGGATCTTTTGACATATGTCATCCACTTTAGTATTATTGTTGCATAGTCTATGGTAGCATAGATTATTGACAACACTGTGTAGCATAAATGTTCATTTACCAACTTTTAGTGACCTTTTGACATATGTCATCCACTTTAGTATTATTGTTGCATACTCTATGGTAGCATAGATTATTGACAACACTGTGTAGCATAAATGTTAATTTACCAACTTTTAGGGACCTTTTGACATATGTCATCCACTTTAGTATTATTGTTGCATAGTCTATGGTAGCATAGATTATTGACAACACTGTGTAGCATAAATGTTCATTTACCAACTTTTAGGGATCTTTTGACATATGTCATCCACTTTAGTATTATTGTTGCATAGTCTATGGTAGCATAGATTATTGACAACACTGTGTAGCATAAATGTTCATTTACCAACTTTTAGTGACCTTTTGACATATGTCATCCACTTTAGTATTATTGTTGCATACTCTATGGTAGCATAGATTATTGACAACACTGTGTAGCATAAATGTTAATTTACCAACTTTTAGGGACCTTTTGACATATGTCATCCACTTTAGTATTATTGTTGCATAGTCTATGGTAGCATAGATTATTGACAACACTGTGTAGCATAAATGTTCATTTACCAACTTTTAGGGATCTTTTGACATATGTCATCCACTTTAGTATTATTGTTGCATAGTCTATGGTAGCATAGATTATTGACAACACTGTGTAGCATAAATGTTCATTTACCAACTTTTAGTGACCTTTTGACATATGTCATCCACTTTAGTATTATTGTTGCATAGTCTATGGTAGCATAGATTATTGACAACACTGTGTAGCATAAATGTTAATTTACCAACTTTTAGGGACCTTTTGACATATGTCATCCACTTTAGTATTATTGTTGCATAGTCTATGGTAGCATAGATTATTGACAACACTGTGTAGCATAAATGTTCATTTACCAACTTTTAGGGATCTTTTGACATATGTCATCCACTTTAGTATTATTGTTGCATAGTCTATGGTAGCATAGATTATTGACAACACTGTGTAGCATAAATGTTCATTTACCAACTTTTAGTGACCTTTTGACATATGTCATCCACTTTAGTATTATTGTTGCATACTCTATGGTAGCATAGATTATTGACAACACTGTGTAGCATAAATGTTAATTTACCAACTTTTAGGGACCTTTTGACATATGTCATTCACTTTAGTATTATTGTTGCATAGTCTATGGTAGCATAGATTATTGACAACACTGTGTAGCATAAATGTTAATTTACCAACTTTTAGTGACCTTTTGACATATGTCATCCACTTTAGTATTATTGTTGCATAGTCTATGGTAGCATAGATTATTGACAACACTGTGTAGCATAAATGTTCATTTACCAACTTTTAGTGACCTTTTGACATATGTCATCCACTTTAGTATTATTGTTGCATAGTCTATGGTAGCATAGATTATTGACAACACTGTGTAGCATAAATGTTAATTTACCAACTTTTAGGGACCTTTTGACATATGTCATTCACTTTAGTATTATTGTTGCATAGTCTATGGTAGCATAGATTATTGACAACACTGTGTAGCATAAATGTTCATTTACCAACTTTTAGTGACCTTTTGACATATGTCATCCACTTTAGTATTATTGTTGCATAGTCTATGGTAGCATAGATTATTGACAACACTGTGTAGCATAAATGTTAATTTACCAACTTTTAGTGACCTTTTACATATGTCATCCACTTTAGTATTATTGTTGCATAGTCTATGGTAGCATAGATTATTGACAACACTGTGTAGCATAAATGTTAATTTACCAACTTTTAGGACCTTTTGACATATGTCATTCACTTTAGTATTATTGTTGCATAGTCTATGGTAGCATAGATTATTGACAACACTGTGTAGCATAAATGTTAATTTACCAACTTTTAGTGACCTTTTGACATATGTCATCCACTTTAGTATTATTGTTGCATACTCTATGGTAGCATAGATTATTGACAACACTGTGTAGCATAAATGTTAATTTACCAACTTTTAGTGACCTTTTGACATATGTCATCACTTTAGTATTATTGTTGCATAGTCTATGGTAGCATAGATTATTGACAACACTGTGTAGCATAAATGTTAATTTACCAACTTTTAGTGACCTTTTGACATATGTCATTCACTTTAGTATAATTGTTGCATAGTCTATGTTAGCATAGATTATTGACAACACTGTGTAGCATAAATGTTAATTTACCAACTTTTAGTGACCTTTTGACATATGTCATCCACTTTAGTATTATTGTTGCATAGTCTATGGTAGCATAGATTATTGACAACACTGTGTAGCATAAATGTTAATTTACCAACTTTTAGGGACTTTTGACATATGTCATCCACTTTAGTATTATTGTTGCATAGTCTATGGTAGCATAGATTATTGACAACACTGTGTAGCATAAATATTAATTTACCAACTTTTAGTGACCTTTTGACATATGTCATCCACTTTAGTATTATTGTTGCATAGTCTATGGTAGCATAGATTATTGACAACACTGTGTAGCATAAATATTAATTTACCAACTTTTAGTGACCTTTTGACATATGTCATCCACTTTAGTATTATTGTTGCATAGTCTATGGTAGCATAGATTATTGACAACACTGTGTAGCATAAATGTTCATTTACCAACTTTTAGGGATCTTTTGACATATGTCATCCACTTTAGTATTATTGTTGCATAGTCTATGGTAGCATAGATTATTGACAACACTGTGTAGCATAAATGTTCATTTACCAACTTTTAGGGATCTTTTGACATATGTCATCCACTTTAGTATTATTGTTGCATAGCTATGGTAGATAAGATTATTGACAACACTGTGTAGCATAAATTTCATTTTTACCAACTTTTAGTGACCTTTTGACATATGTCATCCACTTTAGTATTATTGTTGCATACTCTATGGTAGCATAGATTATTGACAACACTGTGTAGCATAAATGTTAATTTACCAACTTTTAGGGACCTTTTGACATATGTCATCCACTTTAGTATTATTGTTGCATAGTCTATGGTAGCATAGATTATTGACAACACTGTGTAGCATAAATGTTATTTTACCAACTTTTAGGGACCTTTTGACATATGTCATCCACTTTAGTATTATTGTTGCATAGTCTATGGTAGCATAGATTATTGACAACACTGTGTAGCATAAATGTTATTTACCAACTTTTAGGGATTTTTTGACATATGTCATCCACTTTAGTATTATTGTTGCATAGTCTATGGTAGCATAGATTATTGACAACACTGTGTAGCATAAATGTTCATTTACCACTTTTAGTGACCTTTTGACATATGTCATCCACTTTAGTATTATTGTTGCATACTCTATGGTAGCATAGATTATTGACAACACTGTGTAGCATAAATGTTAATTTACCAACTTTTAGGGACCTTTTGACATATGTCATCCACTTTAGTATTATTGTTGCATAGTCTATGGTAGCATAGATTATTGACAACACTGTGTAGCATAAATGTTCATTTACCAACTTTTAGGGATCTTTTGACATATGTCATCCACTTTAGTATTATTTGTTGCATAGTCTATGGTAGCATAGATTATTGACAACACTGTGTAGCATAAATGTTATTTACCAACTTTTAGGACCTTTTGACATATGTCATCCACTTTAGTATTATTGTTGCATATCTTATGGTAGCATAGATTATTGACAACACTGTGTAGCATAAATGTTAATTTACCAACTTTTAGGCCTTTTGACATATGTCATCCACTTTAGTATTATTGTTGCATAGTCTATGGTAGCATAGATTATTGACAACACTGTGTAGCATAAATGTTCATTTACCAACTTTTAGGATCTTTTGACATATGTCATCCACTTTAGTATTATTGTTGCATAGTCTATGGTAGCATAGATTATTGACAACACTGTGTAGCATAAATGTTCATTTACCAAACTTTTAGTGCCCTTTTGACATATGTCATCCACTTTAGTATATTGTTGCATAGCTCTATGGTAGAATAGATTATTGACAACACTGTGTAGCATAAATGTTAATTTACCAACTTTTAGGGACCTTTTGACATATGTCATCCACTTTAGTATTATTGTTGCATAGTCTATGGTAGCATAGATTATTGACAACACTGTGTAGCATAAATGTTCATTTACCAACTTTTAGGGACTCTTTTGACATATGTCATCCACTTTAGTATTATTGTTGCATAGTCTATGGTAGCATAGATTATTGACAACACTGTGTAGCATAATGTTCATTTACCAACTTTTAGTGACCTTTTGACATATGTCATCCACTTTAGTATTATTGTGTGCATACTCTATGGTAGCATAGATTATTGACAACACTGTGTAGCATAAATGTTAATTTACCAACTTTTAGGGACCTTTTGACATATGTCATCCACTTTAGTATTATTGTTGCATAGTCTATGGTAGCATAGATTATTGACAACACTGTGTAGCATAAATGTTCATTTACCAACTTTTAGGATCTTTTGACATATGTCATCCACTTTAGTATTATTGTTGCATAGTCTATGGTAGCATAGATTATTGACAACACTGTGTAGCATAAATGTTCATTTACCAACTTTTAGTGACCTTTTGACATATGTCATCCACTTTAGTATTATTGTTGCATACTCTATGGTAGCATAGATTATTGACAACACTGTGTAGCATAAATGTTATTTACCAACTTTTAGGGACCTTTTGACATATGTCATCCACTTTAGTATTTGTTGCATAGTCTATGGTAGCATAGATTATTGACAACACTGTGTAGCATAAATGTTCATTTACCAACTTTTAGGGATCTTTTGACATATGTCATCCACTTTAGTATTATTGTTGCATAGTCTATGGTAGCATAGATTATTGACAACACATATGTGTAGCATAAATGTTCATTTACCAACTTTTAGTGACCTTTTGACATATGTCATCCACTTTAGTATTATTGTTTGCATATCTATGGTAGCATAGATTATTGACAACACTGTGTAGCATAAATGTTAATTTACCAACTTTTAGGACCTTTTGACATATGTCATTCACTTTAGTATTATTGTTGCATAGTCTATGGTAGCATAGATTATTGACAACACTGTGTAGCATAAATGTTAATTTACCACTTTTAGGACCTTTTAACATATGTCATCCACTTTAGTATTATTGTTGCATAGTCTATTGGTAGCATAGATTATTGACAACACTGTGTAGCATAAATGTTCTTTTACCACTTTTAGTGACCTTTTGACATATGTCATCCACTTTAGTATTATTGTTGCATAGTCTATGGTAGCATAGATTATTGACAACACTGTGTAGCATAAATGTTAATTTACCAACTTTTAGGACCTTTGACATATGTCATTCACTTTAGTATTATTGTTGCATAGTCTATGGTAGCATAGATTATTGACAACACTGTGTAGCATAAATGTTCATTTACCAACTTTTAGGACCTTTTAACATATGTCATCCACTTTAGTATATTGTTGCATAGTCTATGGTAGCATAGATTATTGACAACACTGTGTAGCATAAATGTAATTTACCAACTTTTAGGACCTTTTAACATATGTCATCCACTTTAGTATTATTGTTGCATAGTCTATGGTAGCATAGATTATTGACAACACTGTGTAGCATAAATGTTCATTTACCAACTTTTAGTGACCTTTTGACATATGTCATTCACTTTAGTATTATTGTTGCATAGTCTATGGTAGCATAGATTATTGACAACACTGTGTAGCTAAATGTTCATTTACCACTTTTAGTGACCTTTTGACATATGTCATCCACTTTAGTATTATTGTTGCATACTCTATGGTAGCATAGATTATTGACAACACTGTGTAGCATAAATGTTAATTTACCAACTTTTAGTGACCTTTTGACATATGTCATCCACTTTAGTATTATTGTTGCATATGTCTATGGTAGCATAGATTATTGACAACACTGGTGAGCATAAATGTTAATTTACCAACTTTTAGTGACCTTTTGACATATGTCATTCACTTTAGTATATTGTTGCATAGTCTATGTAGCATAGATTATTGACAACACTGTGTAGCATAAATGTTAATTTACCAACTTTTAGTGACCTTTTGACATATGTCATCCACTTTAGTTTATTGTTGCATAGTCTATGGTGCATAGATTATTGACAACACTGTGTAGCATAAATGTTAATTTACCAACTTTTAGGGATTTTTGACATATGTCATCCACTTTAGTATTTATTGTTGCATAGTCTATGGTAGCATAGATTATTGACAACACTGTGTAGCATAAATTTAATTTACCAACTTTTAGTGACCTTTTGACATATGTCATCCACTTTAGTATTATTGTTGCATAGTCTATGGTAGCATAGATTATTGACAACACTGTGTAGCATAAATTTAATTTACCAACTTTTAGTGACCTTTTGACATATGTCATCCACTTTAGTATTATTGTGCATAGTCTATGGTAGCATAGATTATTGACAACACTGTGTAGCATAAATGTTCATTTACCAACTTTTAGGATCTTTTGACATATGTCATCACTTTAGTATTATTGTTGCATAGTCTATGGTAGCATAGATTATTGACAACACTGTGTAGCATAAATGTTCATTTACCAACTTTTAGGGATCCTTTTGACATATGTCATCCACTTTAGTATTATTGTTGCATACTGAAATGGATGTCTGTTACAACTTTGTGAAAAGATAAATGATTAGAGCGAGACGAAGACGATTTAAAAACACAACTTGCTTTTTATTCAAGTTCTATAAATACTGTTAAACGCAGGCGACAGACACAGACGCCAGTGTTAGTTGATCACCGTATGTCTGCCTGATCCCAATGAGCTGAAATAAAGATGATGTAAGGGGGACAACTCATCACATCCCACCGGTCAAGGATTGTTCATTTACAATTTTTATTTATTTATAAATAATGAAGTCCTTAATTTATTAGGGTTTTTTTGTTCTTGTAGGTCGCATTGTTTGTGTAGGCGTTGCTACTTGTTCCTCTGCTTGTAAATGTCCCGGGTTGACTTGCTCTGTTGTTATTTATTGTCTGTGTGGTGTATGTTATTGTGAGGGATAGTGGTCTTATATTTATCCCTGGAGTTTGTGCATTTTGTGTTTGTTCACTTTGTGGTCTAAATATTTCGTTAAGATGTCGCCTGTTGCGTCTTAACAATCGCCCCTACTTTGCATTTTAACAATGTAACTTCGTGGTTCGATGCATTTATCTACTACCGTTGCTGGTAGCCATGTATCGTCTTCCTGAAGGACGGAGACTTTGCTGCCTATTATTAGTTCAGGAAGATCTTTACTAGATCTGTTTGAGTACTGTTGTTGTTTTCTACTGTTGATGCTTAGTTGTTCTCGGATTTGATAATCCTTTTGGTTGTTTGTACTTAACAAGGTTGGTATCCTTGTCCGTATCTTCCTATTGTACAGGATTTCTGCTGGTGATGGCAAATTACTGTCAAGTGGTGTTGCTCTGAGATTTAGGAGGGCTAATTGGTAGTTCTATCCTTGACTGTTTTGCCTTTTCCATGGTTCTTTTACCGTCTGGACCCCATTCTTTCCGATGAATCCATTCGATTGAGGTACCTAGGGCTGGATGTGATATGCGTGACTTCCCATTCTGTGGTGAAATTACGAATTCATAGATATGAAATATCTTGCATTGTCTGTATGTAGACATTCTGGAATCCCGTGAACGGCGAAGACTGCTTTGAAGTATTCTATGCAGTTCTGTTACTAGTTACACAGTTCATTGTCTTATAAAAGCATTTTGCTGTATTGGTCGGCAATGAGTAAGCATTGTTGGCCCTTAAACTCAAATTATGTCGCTGCTTATATATTTGAAAGGCCTGGTTGCGTGTTCTTAATGATCATGGTTTCCTTGAGTTTTTCTTTGATGCTCCTGCATATGTCAATGACTCGACGCGATTTTCAATGTCTCTACTTATTCCTTTCCAATATACGCTGTTTCTGCCTTAACTGGCATTTTTTCTATGCCTTGGTGTGCCTCATGGATTCTCTCCAGGACTGTTGTTCTGCATGCTCTTGGGTATTACAATGCATCTGCCCTTAGTCACTAGTCCATCTTCTACTGATAAGCAATCTTTCGTGACCCAGTACTCTCTTATGATTCTAGGGGCTTGTCTGAATGTTTTCTGGCCATACCGTATTTATGACGAGCTTTAATATCTTAAGTTCGTCGTCACTTTCCGTGGCTTCTTGTAAAATCAGCATGCTTCTGCTCTGATATTCGAAATTATGTGTATATTACTATCCAATTCTATTCTTCGCCTTGTGTTGGCTGTACTCTCGATAAGTAGTCTGGGATTTTCATTTCGGTCCCTGGCCGGTAAATTATTTTTGTGTCATAAGGTTGCAGTCTTAGCAACATTCTTTGTAAACGTGGGGTGCTTGGGCGATTTTTTGCTTTGTATATTTTCCAGAGGTTTGTGATTCAGATTCAATTTCAAACTCTTCCCATAATATAATAGGTTGTGAAATCTTTCACACGATGATCGAGTAACATTTTTTTGTTTTTTTTTTCTGGCATTTAATATGTAGGGACATAATGTTGTCATAATCTATGCTACCATAGAGTATGCAACAATAATACTAAAGTGGATGACATATGTCAAAAGGTCCTAAAAGTTGGTAAATTAACATTTATGCTACACAGTGTTGTCAATAATCTATGCTACCATAGACTATGCAACAATAATACTAAAGTGGATGACATATGTCAAAAGGTCCCTAAAAGTTGGTAAATTAACATTTATGCTACACAGTGTTGTCAATAATCTATGCTACCATAGACTATGCAACAATTATACTAAAGTGAATGACATATGTCAAAAGGTCCTAAAAGTTGGTAAATTAACATTTATGCTACACAGTGTTGTCAATAATCTATGCTACCATAGACTATGCAACAATTATACTAAAGTGGATGACATATGTCAAAAGGTCCCTAAAAGTTGGTAAATTAACATTTATGCTACACAGTGTTGTCAATAATCTATGCTACCATAGACTATGCAACAATAATACTAAAGTGGATGACATATGTCAAAAGGTCCCTAAAAGTTGGTAAATTAACATTTATGCTACACAGTGTTGTCAATAATCTATGCTAACATAGACTATGCAACAATTATACTAAAGTGGATGACATATGTCAAAAGGTCCCTAAAAGTTGGTAAATTAACATTTATGCTACACAGTGTTGTCAATAATCTATGCTACCATAGACTATGCAACAATAATACTAAAGTGATGACATATGTCAAAAGGTCCCTAAAAGTTGGTAAATTAACATTTATGCTACACAGTGTTGTCAATAATCTATGCTACCATAGACTATGCAACAATAATACTAAAGTGGATGACATATGTCAAAAGGTCCCTAAAAGTTGGTAAATTAACATTTATGCTACACAGTGTTGTCAATAATCTATGCTACCATAGACTATGCAACAATAATACTAAAGTGGATGACATATGTCAAAAGGTCCCTAAAAGTTGGTAAATTAACATTTATGCTACACAGTGTTGTCAATAATCTATGCTACCATAGACTATGCAACAATAATACTAAAGTGGATGACATATGTCAAAAGGTCCTAAAAGTTGGTAAATTAACATTTATGCTACACAGTGTTGTCAATAATCTATGCTACCATAGACTATGCAACAATTAATACTAAAGTGGATGACATATGTCAAAAGGTCCTAAAAGTTGGTAAATTAACATTTATGCTACACAGTGTTGTCAATAATCTATGCTACCATAGACTATGCAACAATAATACTAAAGTGGATGACATATGTCAAAAGGTCCCTAAAAGTTGGTAAATTAACATTTATGCTACACAGTGTTGTCAATAATCTATGCTACCATAGACTATGCAACAATTATACTAAAGTGATGACATATGTCAAAAGGTCCCTAAAAGTTGGTAAATTAACATTTATGCTACACAGTGTTGTCAATAATCTATGCTACATAGACTATGCAACAATAATACTAAAGTGGATGACATATGTCAAAAGGTCCCTAAAAGTTGGTAAATAACATTTATGCTACACAGTGTTGTCAATAATCTATGCTACCATAGACTATGCAACAATTATACTAAAGTGGATGACATATGTCAAAAGGTCCCTAAAAGTTGGTAAATTAACATTTATGCTACACAGTGTTGTCAATAATCTATGCTACCATAGACTATGCAACAATAATACTAAAGTGGATGACATATGTCAAAAGGTCCCTAAAAGTTGGTAAATTAACATTTATGCTACACAGTGTTGTCAATAATCTATGCTACCATAGACTATGCAACAATATACTAAAGTGGATGACATATGTCAAAAGGTCCCTAAAAGTTGGTAAATAACATTTATGCTACACAGTGTTGTCAATAATCTATGCTACCATAGACTATGCAACAATAATACTAAAGTGGATGACATATGTCAAAAGGTCCCTAAAAGTTGGTAAATTAACATTTATGCTACACAGTGTTGTCAATAATCTATGCTACCATAGACTATGCAACAATTATACTAAAGGATGACATATGTCAAAAGGTCCCTAAAAGTTGGTAAAATAACATTTATGCTACACAGTGTTGTCAATAATCTATGCTACCATAGACTATGCAACAATAATACTAAAGTGGATGACATATGTCAAAAGGTCCCTAAAAGTTGGTAAATTAACATTTATGCTACACAGTGTTGTCAATAATCTATGCTACCATAGACTATGCAACAATAATACTAAAGTGGATGACATATGTCAAAAGGTCCCTAAAAGTTGGTAAATTAACATTTATGCTACACAGTGTTGTCAATAATCTATGCTACCATAGACTATGCAACAATAATACTAAAGTGGATGACATATGTCAAAAGGTCCCTAAAAGTTGGTAAATTAACATTTATGCTACACAGTGTTGTCAATAATCTATGCTACCATAGACTATGCAACAATATACTAAAGTGGATGACATATGTCAAAAGGTCCCTAAAAGTTGGTAAATTAACATTTATGCTACACAGTGTTGTCAATAATCTATGCTACCATAGACTATGCAACAATATACTAAAGTGATGACATATGTCAAAAGGTCCCTAAAAGTTGGTAAATTAACATTTATGCTACACAGTGTTGTCAATAATCTATGCTACCATAGACTATGCAACAATAATACTAAAGTGGATGACATATGTCAAAAGGTCCCTAAAAGTTGGTAAATTAACATTTATGCTACACAGTGTTGTCAATAATCTATGCTACCATAGACTATGCAACAATAATACTAAAGTGAATGACATATGTCAAAAGGTCCCTAAAAGTTGGTAAATTAACATTTATGCTACACAGTGTTGTCAATAATCTATGCTACCATAGACTATGCAACAATATACTAAAGTGGATGACATATGTCAAAAGGTCCCTAAAAGTTGGTAAATTAACATTTATGCTACACAGTGTTGTCAATAATCTATGCTACCATAGACTATGCAACAATAATACTAAAGTGAATGACATATGTCAAAAGGTCCCTAAAAGTTGGTAAATTAACATTTATGCTACACAGTGTTGTCAATAATCTATGCTACCATAGACTATGCAACAATAATACTAAAGTGGATGACATATGTCAAAAGGTCCCTAAAAGTTGGTAAATTAACATTTATGCTACACAGTGTTGTCAATAATCTATGCTACCATAGACTATGCAACAATAATACTAAAGTGGATGACATATGTCAAAAGGTCCCTAAAAGTTGGTAAATTAACATTTATGCTACACAGTGTTGTCAATAATCTATGCTACCATAGACTATGCAACAATATACTAAAGTGGATGACATATGTCAAAAGGTCCTAAAAGTTGGTAAATTAACATTTATGCTACACAGTGTTGTCAATAATCTATGCTACCATAGACTATGCAACAATAATACTAAAGTGGATGACATATGTCAAAAGGTCCCTAAAAGTTGGTAAATTAACATTTATGCTACACAGTGTTGTCAATAATCTATGCTACCATAGACTATGCAACAATTATACTAAAGTGGATGACATATGTCAAAAGGTCCCTAAAAGTTGGTAAATTAACATTTATGCTACACAGTGTTGTCAATAATCTATGCTACCATAGACTATGCAACAATAATACATATGTCAAAAGGTCCCTAAAAGTTGGTAAATTAACATTTATGCTACACAGTGTTGTCAATAATCTATGCTACCATAGACTATGCAACAATAATACTAAAGTGGATGACATATGTCAAAAGGTCCCTAAAAGTTGGTAAATTAACATTTATGCTACACAGTGTTGTCAATAATCTATGCTACCATAGACTATGCAACAATAATACTAAAGTGGATGACATATGTCAAAAGGTCCCTAAAAGTTGGTAAATTAACATTTATGCTACACAGTGTTGTCAATAATCTATGCTACCATAGACTATGCAACAATAATACTAAAGTGATGACATATGTCAAAAGGTCCCTAAAAGTTGGTAAATTAACATTTATGCTACACAGTGTTGTCAATAATCTATGCTACCATAGACTATGCAACAATATACTAAAGTGGATGACATATGTCAAAAGGTCCCTAAAAGTTGGTAAATTAACATTTATGCTACACAGTGTTGTCAATAATCTATGCTACCATAGACTATGCAACAATTATACTAAAGTGGATGACATATGTCAAAAGGTCCCTAAAAGTTGGTAAATTAACATTTATGCTACACAGTGTTGTCAATAATCTATGCTACCATAGACTATGCAACAATAATACTAAAGTGGATGACATATGTCAAAAGGTCCCTAAAAGTTGGTAAATTAACATTTATGCTACACAGTGTTGTCAATAATCTATGCTACCATAGACTATGCAACAATTATACTAAAGTGAATGACATATGTCAAAAGGTCCCTAAAAGTTGGTAAATTAACATTTATGCTACACAGTGTTGTCAATAATCTATGCTACCATAGACTATGCAACAATAATACTAAAGTGGATGACATATGTCAAAAGGTCCCTAAAAGTTGGTAAATTAACATTTATGCTACACAGTGTTGTCAATAATCTATGCTACCATAGACTATGCAACAATAATACTAAAGTGGATGACATATGTCAAAAGGTCCCTAAAAGTTGGTAAATTAACATTTATGCTACACAGTGTTGTCAATAATCTATGCTACCATAGACTATGCAACAATAATACTAAAGTGGATGACATATGTCAAAAGGTCCCTAAAAGTTGGTAAATTAACATTTATGCTACACAGTGTTGTCAATAATCTATGCTACCATAGACTATGCAACAATAATACTAAAGTGGATGACATATGTCAAAAGGTCCCTAAAAGTTGGTAAATTAACATTTATGCTACACAGTGTTGTCAATAATCTATGCTACCATAGACTATGCAACAATAATACTAAAGTGGATGACATATGTCAAAAGGTCCCTAAAAGTTGGTAAATTAACATTTATGCTACACAGTGTTGTCAATAATCTATGCTACCATAGACTATGCAACAATAATACTAAAGTGGATGACATATGTCAAAAGGTCCCTAAAAGTTGGTAAATTAACATTTATGCTACACAGTGTTGTCAATAATCTATGCTACCATAGACTATGCAACAATTATACTAAAGTGATGACATATGTCAAAAGGTCCCTAAAAGTTGGTAAATTAACATTTATGCTACACAGTGTTGTCAATAATCTATGCTACCATAGACTATGCAACAATAATACTAAAGTGGATGACATATGTCAAAAGGTCCCTAAAAGTTGGTAAATTAACATTTATGCTACACAGTGTTGTCAATAATCTATGCTACCATAGACTATGCAACAATAATACTAAAGTGGATGACATATGTCAAAAGGTCCTAAAAGTTGGTAAATTAACATTTATGCTACACAGTGTTGTCAATAATCTATGCTACCATAGACTATGCAACAATATACTAAAGTGGATGACATATGTCAAAAGGTCCCTAAAAGTTGGTAAATTAACATTTATGCTACACAGTGTTGTCAATAATCTATGCTACCATAGACTATGCAACAATATACTAAAGTGGATGACATATGTCAAAAGGTCCCTAAAAGTTGGTAAATTAACATTTATGCTACACAGTGTTGTCAATAATCTATGCTACCATAGACTATGCAACAATTATACTAAAGTGAATGACATATGTCAAAAGGTCCCTAAAAGTTGGTAAATTAACATTTATGCTACACAGTGTTGTCAATAATCTATGCTACCATAGACTATGCAACAATATACTAAAGTGGATGACATATGTCAAAAGGTCCCTAAAAGTTGGTAAATTAACATTTATGCTACACAGTGTTGTCAATAATCTATGCTACCATAGACTATGCAACAATAATACTAAAGTGGATGACATATGTCAAAAGGTCCCTAAAAGTTGGTAAATTAACATTTATGCTACACAGTGTTGTCAATAATCTATGCTACCATAGACTATGCAACAATTATACTAAAGTGGATGACATATGTCAAAAGGTCCCTAAAAGTTGGTAAATTAACATTTATGCTACACAGTGTTGTCAATAATCTATGCTACCATAGACTATGCAACAATAATACTAAAGTGGATGACATATGTCAAAAGGTCCCTAAAAGTTGGTAAATTAACATTTATGCTACACAGTGTTGTCAATAATCTATGCTACCATAGACTATGCAACAATTATACTAAAGTGGATGACATATGTCAAAAGGTCCCTAAAAGTTGGTAAATTAACATTTATGCTACACAGTGTTGTCAATAATCTATGCTACCATAGACTATGCAACAATAATACTAAAGTGGATGACATATGTCAAAAGGTCCCTAAAAGTTGGTAAATTAACATTTATGCTACACAGTGTTGTCAATAATCTATGCTACCATAGACTATGCAACAATATACTAAAGTGGATGACATATGTCAAAAGGTCCCTAAAAGTTGGTAAATTAACATTTATGCTACACAGTGTTGTCAATAATCTATGCTACCATAGACTATGCAACAATATACTAAAGTGAATGACATATGTCAAAAGGTCCCTAAAAGTTGGTAAATTAACATTTATGCTACACAGTGTTGTCAATAATCTATGCTACCATAGACTATGCAACAAATACTAAAGTGGATGACATATGTCAAAAGGTCCCTAAAAGTTGGTAAATTAACATTTATGCTACACAGTGTTGTCAATAATCTATGCTACCATAGACTATGCAACAATAATACTAAAGTGGATGACATATGTCAAAAGGTCCCTAAAAGTTGGTAAATTAACATTTATGCTACACAGTGTTGTCAATAATCTATGCTACCATAGACTATGCAACAATAATACTAAAGTGGATGACATATGTCAAAAGGTCCCTAAAAGTTGGTAAATTAACATTTATGCTACACAGTGTTGTCAATAATCTATGCTACCATAGACTATGCAACAATAATACTAAAGTGGATGACATATGTCAAAAGGTCCCTAAAAGTTGGTAAATTAACATTTATGCTACACAGTGTTGTCAATAATCTATGCTACCATAGACTATGCAACAATAATACTAAAGTGGATGACATATGTCAAAAGGTCCCTAAAAGTTGGTAAATTAACATTTATGCTACACAGTGTTGTCAATAATCTATGCTACCATAGACTATGCAACAATAATACTAAAGTGGATGACATATGTCAAAAGGTCCCTAAAAGTTGGTAAATTAACATTTATGCTACACAGTGTTGTCAATAATCTATGCTACCATAGACTATGCAACAATAATACTAAAGTGGATGACATATGTCAAAAGGTCCCTAAAAGTTGGTAAATTAACATTTATGCTACACAGTGTTGTCAATAATCTATGCTACCATAGACTATGCAACAATAATACTAAAGTGGATGACATATGTCAAAAGGTCCCTAAAAGTTGGTAAATTAACATTTATGCTACACAGTGTTGTCAATAATCTATGCTACCATAGACTATGCAACAATAATACTAAAGTGGATGACATATGTCAAAAGGTCCCTAAAAGTTGGTAAATTAACATTTATGCTACACAGTGTTGTCAATAATCTATGCTACCATAGACTATGCAACAATAATACTAAAGTGGATGACATATGTCAAAAGGTCACTAAAAGTTGGTAAATTAACATTTATGCTACACAGTGTTGTCAATAATCTATGCTACCATAGACTATGCAACAATAATACTAAAGTGGATGACATATGTCAAAAGGTCCCTAAAAGTTGGTAAATTAACATTTATGCTACACAGTGTTGTCAATAATCTATGCTACCATAGACTATGCAACAATAATACTAAAGTGGATGACATATGTCAAAAGGTCCTAAAAGTTGGTAAATTAACATTTATGCTACACAGTGTTGTCAATAATCTATGCTACCATAGACTATGCAACAATAATACTAAAGTGGATGACATATGTCAAAAGGTCACTAAAAGTTGGTAAATTAACATTTATGCTACACAGTGTTGTCAATAATCTATGCTACCATAGACTATGCAACAATATACTAAAGTGGATGACATATGTCAAAAGGTCCCTAAAAGTTGGTAAATTAACATTTATGCTACACAGTGTTGTCAATAATCTATGCTACCATAGACTATGCAACAATAATACTAAAGTGGATGACATATGTCAAAAGGTCACTAAAAGTTGGTAAATTAACATTTATGCTACACAGTGTTGTCAATAATCTATGCTACCATAGACTATGCAACAATTATACTAAAGTGGATGACATATGTCAAAAGGTCCCTAAAAGTTGGTAAATTAACATTTATGCTACACAGTGTTGTCAATAATCTATGCTACCATAGACTATGCAACAATAATACTAAAGTGGATGACATATGTCAAAAGGTCCCTAAAAGTTGGTAAATTAACATTTATGCTACACAGTGTTGTCAATAATCTATGCTACCATAGACTATGCAACAATAATACTAAAGTGGATGACATATGTCAAAAGGTCCTAAAAGTTGGTAAATTAACATTTATGCTACACAGTGTTGTCAATAATCTATGCTACCATAGAGTATGCAACAATAATACTAAAGTGGATGACATATGTCAAAAGGTCCTAAAAGTTGGTAAATTAACATTTATGCTACACAGTGTTGTCAATAATCTATGCTACCATAGACTATGCAACAATAATACTAAAGTGGATGACATATGTCAAAAGGTCCTAAAAGTTGGTAAATTAACATTTATGCTACACAGTGTTGTCAATAATCTATGCTACCATAGACTATGCAACAATAATACTAAAGTGGATGACATATGTCAAAAGGTCACTAAAAGTTGGTAAATTAACATTTATGCTACACAGTGTTGTCAATAATCTATGCTACCATAGAGTATGCAACAATAATACTAAAGTGGATGACATATGTCAAAAGGTCCTAAAAGTTGGTAAATGAACATTTATGCTACACAGTGTTGTCAATAATCTATGTAGAGTATGAATGTACCTGACAACACTGTGTAGCATAAATGTTAATTTACCAACTTTTAGGGACCTTTTGACATATGTCATCCACATAGTCTATGGTAGCATAGATTATTGACAACACTGTGTAGCATAAATGTTCATTTACCAACTTTTAGGACCTTTTGACATATGTCATCCACTTTAGTATTATTGTTGCATACTCTATGGTAGCATAGATTATTGACAACACTGTGTAGCATAAATGTTAATTTACCAACTTTTAGGACCTTTTGACATATGTCATCCACTTTAGTATTATTGTTGCATAGTCTATGGTAGCATAGATTATTGACAACACTGTGTAGCATAAATGTTAATTTACCAACTTTTAGGACCTTTTGACATATGTCATCCACTTTAGTATTATTGTTGCATAGTCTATGGTAGCATAGATTATTGACAACACTGTGTAGCATAAATGTTAATTTACCAACTTTTAGGGACCTTTTGACATATGTCATCACTTTAGTATTATTGTTGCATAGTCTATGGTAGCATAGATTATTGACAACACTGTGTAGCATAAATGTTAATTTACCAACTTTTAGGGACCTTTTGACATATGTCATCCACTTTAGTATTATTGTTGCATAGTCTATGGTAGCATAGATTATTGACAACACTGTGTAGCATAAATGTTAATTTACCAACTTTTAGGGACCTTTTGACATATGTCATCCACTTTAGTATATTGTTGCATAGTCTATGGTAGCATAGATTATTGACAACACTGTGTAGCATAAATGTTAATTTACCAACTTTTAGGACCTTTTGACATATGTCATCCACTTTAGTATTATTGTTGCATAGTCTATGGTAGCATAGATTATTGACAACACTGTGTAGCATAAATGTTAATTTACCAACTTTTAGGGACCTTTTGACATATGTCATCCACTTTAGTATTATTGTTGCATAGTCTATGGTAGCATAGATTATTGACAACACTGTGTAGCATAAATGTTAATTTACCAACTTTTAGGACCTTTTGACATATGTCATCCACTTTAGTATTATTGTTGCATAGTCTATGGTAGCATAGATTATTGACAACACTGTGTAGCATAAATGTTAATTTACCAACTTTTAGGGACCTTTTGACATATGTCATCCACTTTAGTATTATTGTTGCATAGTCTATGGTAGCATAGATTATTGACAACACTGTGTAGCATAAATGTTAATTTACCAACTTTTAGGACCTTTTGACATATGTCATCCACTTTAGTATTATTGTTGCATAGTCTATGGTAGCATAGATTATTGACAACACTGTGTAGCATAAATGTTAATTTACCAACTTTTAGGGACCTTTTGACATATGTCATCCACTTTAGTATTATTGTTGCATAGTCTATGGTAGCATAGATTATTGACAACACTGTGTAGCATAAATGTTAATTTACCAACTTTTAGGACCTTTTGACATATGTCATCCACTTTAGTATTATTGTTGCATAGTCTATGGTAGCATAGATTATTGACAACACTGTGTAGCATAAATGTTAATTTACCAACTTTTAGGGACCTTTTGACATATGTCATCCACTTTAGTATTATTGTTGCATAGTCTATGGTAGCATAGATTATTGACAACACTGTGTAGCATAAATGTTAATTTACCAACTTTTAGGGACCTTTTGACATATGTCATCCACTTTAGTATTATTGTTGCATAGTCTATGGTAGCATAGATTATTGACAACACTGTGTAGCATAAATGTTAATTTACCAACTTTTAGGGACCTTTTGACATATGTCATCCACTTTAGTATATTGTTGCATAGTCTATGGTAGCATAGATTATTGACAACACTGTGTAGCATAAATGTTAATTTACCAACTTTTAGGGACCTTTTGACATATGTCATCCACTTTAGTATTATTGTTGCATAGTCTATGGTAGCATAGATTATTGACAACACTGTGTAGCATAAATGTTAATTTACCAACTTTTAGGGACCTTTTGACATATGTCATCCACTTTAGTATTATTGTTGCATAGTCTATGGTAGCATAGATTATTGACAACACTGTGTAGCATAAATGTTAATTTACCAACTTTTAGGGACCTTTTGACATATGTCATCCACTTTAGTATTATTGTTGCATAGTCTATGGTAGCATAGATTATTGACAACACTGTGTAGCATAAATGTTAATTTACCAACTTTTAGGGACCTTTTGACATATGTCATCCACTTTAGTATTATTGTTGCATAGTCTATGGTAGCATAGATTATTGACAACACTGTGTAGCATAAATGTTAATTTACCAACTTTTAGGGACCTTTTGACATATGTCATCCACTTTAGTATTATTGTTGCATAGTCTATGGTAGCATAGATTATTGACAACACTGTGTAGCATAAATGTTAATTTACCAACTTTTAGGGACCTTTTGACATATGTCATCCACTTTAGTATATTGTTGCATAGTCTATGGTAGCATAGATTATTGACAACACTGTGTAGCATAAATGTTAATTTACCAACTTTTAGGGACCTTTTGACATATGTCATCCACTTTAGTATTATTGTTGCATAGTCTATGGTAGCATAGATTATTGACAACACTGTGTAGCATAAATGTTAATTTACCAACTTTTAGGGACCTTTTGACATATGTCATTCACTTTAGTATTATTGTTGCATAGTCTATGGTAGCATAGATTATTGACAACACTGTGTAGCATAAATGTTAATTTACCAACTTTTAGGACCTTTTGACATATGTCATCCACTTTAGTATTATTGTTGCATAGTCTATGGTAGCATAGATTATTGACAACACTGTGTAGCATAAATGTTAATTTACCAACTTTTAGGGACCTTTTGACATATGTCATCCACTTTAGTATTATTGTTGCATAGTCTATGGTAGCATAGATTATTGACAACACTGTGTAGCATAAATGTTAATTTACCAACTTTTAGGGACCTTTTGACATATGTCATCCACTTTAGTATTATTGTTGCATAGTCTATGGTAGCATAGATTATTGACAACACTGTGTAGCATAAATGTTAATTTACCAACTTTTAGGACCTTTTGACATATGTCATCCACTTTAGTATTATTGTTGCATAGTCTATGGTAGCATAGATTATTGACAACACTGTGTAGCATAAATGTTAATTTACCAACTTTTAGGGACCTTTTGACATATGTCATTCACTTTAGTATAATTGTTGCATAGTCTATGGTAGCATAGATTATTGACAACACTGTGTAGCATAAATGTTAATTTACCAACTTTTAGGGACCTTTTGACATATGTCATCCACTTTAGTATTATTGTTGCATAGTCTATGGTAGCATAGATTATTGACAACACTGTGTAGCATAAATGTTAATTTACCAACTTTTAGGGACCTTTTGACATATGTCATCCACTTTAGTATATTGTTGCATAGTCTATGGTAGCATAGATTATTGACAACACTGTGTAGCATAAATGTTAATTTACCAACTTTTAGGGACCTTTTGACATATGTCATCCACTTTAGTATTATTGTTGCATAGTCTATGGTAGCATAGATTATTGACAACACTGTGTAGCATAAATGTTAATTTACCAACTTTTAGGGACCTTTTGACATATGTCATCCACTTTAGTATTATTGTTGCATAGTCTATGGTAGCATAGATTATTGACAACACTGTGTAGCATAAATGTTAATTTACCAACTTTTAGGGACCTTTTGACATATGTCATTCACTTTAGTATAATTGTTGCATAGTCTATGGTAGCATAGATTATTGACAACACTGTGTAGCATAAATGTTAATTTACCAACTTTTAGGGACCTTTTGACATATGTCATCCACTTTAGTATTATTGTTGCATAGTCTATGGTAGCATAGATTATTGACAACACTGTGTAGCATAAATGTTAATTTACCAACTTTTAGGGACCTTTTGACATATGTCATCCACTTTAGTATTATTGTTGCATAGTCTATGGTAGCATAGATTATTGACAACACTGTGTAGCATAAATGTTAATTTACCAACTTTTAGGGACCTTTTGACATATGTCATCCACTTTAGTATATTGTTGCATAGTCTATGGTAGCATAGATTATTGACAACACTGTGTAGCATAAATGTTAATTTACCAACTTTTAGGGACCTTTTGACATATGTCATCCACTTTAGTATTATTGTTGCATAGTCTATGGTAGCATAGATTATTGACAACACTGTGTAGCATAAATGTTAATTTACCAACTTTTAGGGACCTTTTGACATATGTCATCCACTTTAGTATTATTGTTGCATAGTCTATGGTAGCATAGATTATTGACAACACTGTGTAGCATAAATGTTAATTTACCAACTTTTAGGGACCTTTTGACATATGTCATCCACTTTAGTATTATTGTTGCATAGTCTATGGTAGCATAGATTATTGACAACACTGTGTAGCATAAATGTTAATTTACCAACTTTTAGGGACCTTTTGACATATGTCATCCACTTTAGTATTATTGTTGCATAGTCTATGGTAGCATAGATTATTGACAACACTGTGTAGCATAAATGTTAATTTACCAACTTTTAGGGACCTTTTGACATATGTCATCCACTTTAGTATTATTGTTGCATAGTCTATGGTAGCATAGATTATTGACAACACTGTGTAGCATAAATGTTAATTTACCAACTTTTAGGGACCTTTTGACATATGTCATCCACTTTAGTATTATTGTTGCATAGTCTATGGTAGCATAGATTATTGACAACACTGTGTAGCATAAATGTTAATTTACCAACTTTTAGGGACCTTTTGACATATGTCATCCACTTTAGTATTATTGTTGCATAGTCTATGGTAGCATAGATTATTGACAACACTGTGTAGCATAAATGTTAATTTACCAACTTTTAGGACCTTTTGACATATGTCATCCACTTTAGTATTATTGTTGCATAGTCTATGGTAGCATAGATTATTGACAACACTGTGTAGCATAAATGTTAATTTACCAACTTTTAGGACCTTTTGACATATGTCATCCACTTTAGTATTATTGTTGCATAGTCTATGGTAGCATAGATTATTGACAACACTGTGTAGCATAAATGTTAATTTACCAACTTTTAGGACCTTTTGACATATGTCATCCACTTTAGTATTATTGTTGCATAGTCTATGGTAGCATAGATTATTGACAACACTGTGTAGCATAAATGTTAATTTACCAACTTTTAGGGACCTTTTGACATATGTCATCCACTTTAGTATTATTGTTGCATAGTCTATGGTAGCATAGATTATTGACAACACTGTGTAGCATAAATGTTAATTTACCAACTTTTAGGGACCTTTTGACATATGTCATCCACTTTAGTATTATTGTTGCATAGTCTATGGTAGCATAGATTATTGACAACACTGTGTAGCATAAATGTTAATTTACCAACTTTTAGGGACCTTTTGACATATGTCATCCACTTTAGTATTGTTGCATAGTCTATGGTAGCATAGATTATTGACAACACTGTGTAGCATAAATGTTAATTTACCAACTTTTAGGGACCTTTTGACATATGTCATCCACTTTAGTATTATTGTTGCATAGTCTATGGTAGCATAGATTATTGACAACACTGTGTAGCATAAATGTTAATTTACCAACTTTTAGGGACCTTTTGACATATGTCATCCACTTTAGTATTATTGTTGCATAGTCTATGGTAGCATAGATTATTGACAACACTGTGTAGCATAAATGTTAATTTACCAACTTTTAGGGACCTTTTGACATATGTCATCCACTTTAGTATTATTGTTGCATAGTCTATGGTAGCATAGATTATTGACAACACTGTGTAGCATAAATGTTAATTTACCAACTTTTAGGACCTTTTGACATATGTCATCCACTTTAGTATATTGTTGCATAGTCTATGGTAGCATAGATTATTGACAACACTGTGTAGCATAAATGTTAATTTACCAACTTTTAGGGACCTTTTGACATATGTCATCACTTTAGTATTATTGTTGCATAGTCTATGGTAGCATAGATTATTGACAACACTGTGTAGCATAAATGTTAATTTACCAACTTTTAGGGACCTTTTGACATATGTCATCCACTTTAGTATTATTGTTGCATAGTCTATGTAGCATAGATTATTGACAACACTGTGTAGCATAAATGTTAATTTACCAACTTTTAGGGACCTTTTGACATATGTCATCCACTTTAGTATATTGTTGCATAGTCTATGGTAGCATAGATTATTGACAACACTGTGTAGCATAAATGTTAATTTACCAACTTTTAGGGACCTTTTGACATATGTCATCCACTTTAGTATATTGTTGCATAGTCTATGGTAGCATAGATTATTGACAACACTGTGTAGCATAAATGTTCATTTACCAACTTTTAGGGACCTTTTGACATATGTCATCCACTTTAGTATTATTGTTGCATAGTCTATGTAGCATAGATTATTGACAACACTGTGTAGCATAAATGTTAATTTACCAACTTTTAGGGACCTTTTGACATATGTCATCCACTTTAGTATTATTGTTGCATAGTCTATGGTAGCATAGATTATTGACAACACTGTGTAGCATAAATGTTAATTTACCAACTTTTAGGGACCTTTTGACATATGTCATCCACTTTAGTATTATTGTTGCATAGTCTATGGTAGCATAGATTATTGACAACACTGTGTAGCATAAATGTTAATTTACCAACTTTTAGGGACCTTTTGACATATGTCATCCACTTTAGTATTATTGTTGCATAGTCTATGGTAGCATAGATTATTGACAACACTGTGTAGCATAAATGTTCATTTACCAACTTTTAGGACCTTTTGACATATGTCATCCACTTTAGTATTATTGTTGCATAGTCTATGGTAGCATAGATTATTGACAACACTGTGTAGCATAAATGTTAATTTACCAACTTTTAGGGACCTTTTGACATATGTCATCCACTTTAGTATTATTGTTGCATAGTCTATGGTAGCATAGATTATTGACAACACTGTGTAGCATAAATGTTCATTTACCAACTTTTAGGACCTTTTGACATATGTCATCCACTTTAGTATAATTGTTGCATAGTCTATGGTAGCATAGATTATTGACAACACTGTGTAGCATAAATGTTAATTTACCAACTTTTAGGGACCTTTTGACATATGTCATCCACTTTAGTATATTGTTGCATAGTCTATGGTAGCATAGATTATTGACAACACTGTGTAGCATAAATGTTAATTTACCAACTTTTAGGGACCTTTTGACATATGTCATCCACTTTAGTATATTGTTGCATAGTCTATGGTAGCATAGATTATTGACAACACTGTGTAGCATAAATGTTAATTTACCAACTTTTAGGGACCTTTTGACATATGTCATCCACTTTAGTATATTGTTGCATAGTCTATGGTAGCATAGATTATTGACAACACTGTGTAGCATAAATGTTAATTTACCAACTTTTAGGACCTTTTGACATATGTCATCCACTTTAGTATTATTGTTGCATAGTCTATGGTAGCATAGATTATTGACAACACTGTGTAGCATAAATGTTAATTTACCAACTTTTAGGACCTTTTGACATATGTCATCCACTTTAGTATTATTGTTGCATAGTCTATGGTAGCATAGATTATTGACAACACTGTGTAGCATAAATGTTCATTTACCAACTTTTAGGACCTTTTGACATATGTCATCCACTTTAGTATATTGTTGCATAGTCTATGGTAGCATAGATTATTGACAACACTGTGTAGCATAAATGTTAATTTACCAACTTTTAGGGACCTTTTGACATATGTCATCCACTTTAGTATTATTGTTGCATAGTCTATGGTAGCATAGATTATTGACAACACTGTGTAGCATAAATGTTAATTTACCAACTTTTAGGACCTTTTGACATATGTCATCCACTTTAGTATTATTGTTGCATAGTCTATGGTAGCATAGATTATTGACAACACTGTGTAGCATAAATGTTCATTTACCAACTTTTAGACCTTTTGACATATGTCATCCACTTTAGTATTATTGTTGCATAGTCTATGGTAGCATAGATTATTGACAACACTGTGTAGCATAAATGTTAATTTACCAACTTTTAGGGACCTTTTGACATATGTCATCCACTTTAGTATTATTGTTGCATAGTCTATGGTAGCATAGATTATTGACAACACTGTGTAGCATAAATGTTCATTTACCAACTTTTAGGGACCTTTTGACATATGTCATCCACTTTAGTATTATTGTTGCATAGTCTATGTAGCATAGATTATTGACAACACTGTGTAGCATAAATGTTCATTTACCAACTTTTAGGGACCTTTTGACATATGTCATCCACTTTAGTATTATTGTTGCATAGTCTATGGTAGCATAGATTATTGACAACACTGTGTAGCATAAATGTTCATTTACCAACTTTTAGGACCTTTTGACATATGTCATCCACTTTAGTATATTGTTGCATAGTCTATGGTAGCATAGATTATTGACAACACTGTGTAGCATAAATGTTAATTTACCAACTTTTAGGACCTTTTGACATATGTCATCCACTTTAGTATATTGTTGCATAGTCTATGGTAGCATAGATTATTGACAACACTGTGTAGCATAAATGTTAATTTACCAACTTTTAGGACCTTTTGACATATGTCATCCACTTTAGTATTATTGTTGCATACTCTATGGTAGCATAGATTATTGACAACACTGTGTAGCATAAATGTTAATTTACCAACTTTTAGTGACCTTTTGACATATGTCATCCACTTTAGTATTATTGTTGCATACTCTATGGTAGCATAGATTATTGACAACATTAATGTCTCCTACCATATTAAATGCCAAAAAATGTTACTGTATTGAAGAGAATTTTAATTTGTTTAAAAAGTAAATAAAAAAATAACTTAAACATTGTTTATATTTTTCGAGTAATTGAATTTAAATTTAAAAAAAATCAAAACTTATTTATTGAATTGTTGTTTAAGAGCTGTATTAATACTACTAATATGTATATTAATACTACTAATATGTATATTAATACTACTAATATGTATATTAATACTACTAATATGTATATTAATACTACTAATATGTATATTAATACTACTAATATGTATATTAATACTACTAATACTACTAATATGTATATTAATACTACTAATATATATATAATCATCTGCGTCTCTTACTTATGGCAGTTCGAATCTGTGACGCGTGTATAATTATCCTCTGTAAAAGAAAACTCAAACAGTGTTTGAAGAAATTTATTATTTTATTTGGAAACAAATAATTCTCCTGTGTATATCTAGAAAGCAGATATTACCGTTAATAATTTAATAGATGTATCGAAAAAAAAAAAAATATTATGATAGAATTTTATTATAAATAATTTATAACATTCTAATTTTTATTTTCCCAACTCTCTTTTTCAATAATATTAAAAGTTAAATCGTGAGGCATCAAGGAAATGCTAAATTAGCAATTTGTTTTTGCTTTAGAAAATATTTTTTATACGTATTATCTTCCATACTAAGAATATGTGCATGCGTCAAGATGCGATAACTGTCAACAAAAAGTGGGAATTTACGGCAATTTACATTAAAATGCATTTTCTTTTTTATAACACATAAACTTGGAATTGTAGTTAATAATGTTAAAGCTGTAGCTTTTAGGTGTATTCGAAATTAAAAATCAAATCTTCATTATTTTTGCTTGAAAACCCAGGGAAGGTGATATTTAATACGTATATCTATTTACTTTGTAGTTAATTGTTTTATTTTCAAAGTTTCCCTGGACGAAGCAATTGCAAATTCCTTTATATATAGATAGATTATATGTTGTAATAAGTAATTGAGAGTTACCTCCTCTATTTTATGATTTCCTCCCATTTGGAGAACTCTGTAGTGAATACTAGACTATATAAACTCTCAATAAGTGTACTAATTATTCCAAAGTCTATCAGTGTTATCATTTGTCATTACATCCTATTATAATGGAGATTGTGTGTTTTTCTGTCTGTAACCGAAACTATATTCCTACTCAAGTCACAATTCTCTTAGTTATTGACATCATATTCTCCATGATTTTATTTTTATCTAAACCTCAATTATTAATAAAATTGTCTTACATTATTAATACTGTTAACTATGTCTACATACTGACAACATGCAAGTATATTTATATATACAACAAAATAGCGGTTTACAGTGTAAACGGAAGGCTAATTTGCATATTAATATTAAAAAATCGAGTTTAATAAATATGTGTTTAGTATTATTGATTTCTAACTGTTTGGTTTTATTTTAATGAATATAAGCAAAAATCTCTTCAATGAATCTTAAATGAAATCCATTAACACGATAAAATAACTGTCATTTTATTCTTTACTTCCTCTTTTAACTAAATACTTAAATTAGAAAAAATAACAATGAAAGACGAGAGTGATGGAAGAATAAGTTTCAGTTATTCCATTTTTTATTATACCTCTCTGTTTCAAATCTTTTATTATACTCCCTCTGTTTCAAATCTTTTTATCTGTATTCTTATTTAGTTTCATTAGCCTTTCTAATTTAATACAATATTTTATTACATTAAAACTTAAATACTTGCACCCGGAGGGTGCATATATTTGCTAGTATATATAAATAACCTTGGTATACAAATAACCATTCCATTTTGAATTTTCTTATTTTCAGCTTCTGGGTTATAGAATTGGCTTCGACATTTCAACTGATGGTTCTTTACTGACCACTGGTAGTGCCGATGGTATGATGTACACCTACAACTATCATAATGGTAAGATGGTTCGTTCGGTAAAAGCAGATATGGATGTAATTTTGGATGTGGCTTGTCATCCAGTTCTGGCAAGTACTTACGCCAGCAGTGGCTGGGATGGTCAGATACAAATATGGCGTTGATTTATAAATTCTGTATCATCATCATTATGTCATGACCCCTCTATCCCAGTGGGGCCACCTGTGATGCTTAAGGATGGAACCCAGGTGTCTGAGCAGTCCATGACCTGCAACATTCCACTTCAGCCCTTACTTAGCTGGTCATGTCAAGCCCTAGCACCTACTGTATTTAATGGCATATAAGACGCACGGGCATATAATATGCCCCCACCATTTCAGCAGGTCAGATTCAGGAAAGATTTAGTGTATTTAAGCATATATTGTTGAAAACAGTCTAGCTGTGCATTACACAAGCAGAAACATAGCTGTATAAAAGCAATTTGGCAGTACATGCAAGCAATAAACATACACAAAACATCTCATTAGCAGGAAATAGTAATAATAATAAAATTAATAATAATAATAACAATAATCAAACTTCACCTACGATGTATAAGATGTAAGGCAATTTGTTGAGCCAGCATTTTGGGGAAAAAAAATGCTTCCTATTTGCCATCAAATATGGTAAGTGAATTGTTTAGTTTCTGTGAACAAACCACAAACAGCTTCTATGTCATTTAAAAGATTCATGGGGGAGGGGTAAACAAACAAGGTACATGGGGGAGGGGTAAACAAACAAGGCATACGTGTACATTGAAATACTGGATAACTGTTCTCATTTCATTGATAGAGAATTAATTTGTTTTGTTTTACGGCATATCAACCTCAGTGGGTCATTTAATGCCGACAAAGTTTTGAAATAAATTCATTCTTAATGGATAATCAATTTTTTTCTTTTTATAAGCACATTTTTCTATTTAACCCATAATTAAAAAATAAAATTTAAATAACAGCATGAATTTGTTTTTGTTTTTTTTTTGCATTTAATATTTTTGATAGTAGACATTAACATTTCTTTTCAGAGTAGCTGAATGAATGCAAGGTCTATTTTTTTTTTTTTTTACATAGGGACTTAAATGGGGGTATCCTGTTCTCATCCTGGTAACCATAGCTGTAACATAGAAAAATAATTAACACAACTCCTACCCCAGCTATGGTTATGAGAACAGATACCCCTGTGGATTAAATAAAGGGTTAGGTTCAAAGTTCCGTGATGGCTACTGATTACGACAAGAAAGTTCCCGAGTTCAAAAGAAGGTTTCCAAGTCCGAGAAGGTTCCCGAGTCCGACAAGAAATACCTGAAGAAGGCCGGAGGGCATATCGGCCGAAACGTTGTACAAATAACAATGAAAATGGGGACAATAGTCCGAATAACGCAGATAATACAAATCCCTTTAAATGCATTAAAAATAAAATGCATATGTAATAATATTTTTCTTTTTTTAATGATGGTCATTATGTTACTACTTATCGATTTAGACAAAGTTTGACCTTAAATAATAGATTTAATTATTTTTAATTCGCTTTTAAAACTCGTAGAAGCTGATTTTTTTGCCAGTGCCTAGTGAAAGGTCATAATTTTCTTTTGAATTTATTTTTTTGGCAAATAGATTATTCTAAGTCAATTTTACAAGCTGTCTCATAACCCTAGAGCCATCCAGTGCAAAGATATAGAGGTGTCTCATTTTGTACCGCCCCACCCTACGCTGCCGCTATTCCGTGACACTGGCTTTTGTTTAAACCTTCATCAGGATGTATCTTGGGGTGAAGAAAATGATGGATGACAGGAGATGAAAATCTTTATAAAATCTTTTTTGTTATGTAATTGTATTTGTTCAGCGTTATATTTTTGAAAGACAAGTCGTGATCCACACACGCGAAGATGTCATGACACGTGACGCAACTTGAAGAAATTCAACAAAAGACAAGAAAATGTCATGACATCTTCACGTGCGCGGATCGCAACTTGTCTTTAAAAAATATAACGCTGAACAAATACAGTTACATAACAAAAAAGATTTTATAAACATTTTCATCTCCTGTCATCTATAAAACATCCATCAATTTCTTCATCCCATAATACATCCTGATGAAGGTTTAAAGAAACTAAAACGTTTAAATGTTGAAAAATAAATTCATCCTATTTTCGGAACACTTGTTTTTACAAATTTCTTAATAATGTTGGATTTATTTCCATATTTACTCCCATATATATATATATATATATATATATATATATATAAGGAAGTTTGGTATGTACATGTCGACGTATAACTCCAAAACAAGAGGTCACTCAGATTTGAAATCTTGCATACACATTAATATCCTTCTAACTAAGAAACACGCCAAATTTGGTTATGGACTTTTACTGATTATGGGATATAATTAATTAATTAAACCAAAATCAACCGATTTGTGGAACTGGCCGTCGACCAGCTGCTGCTGCTGATAAAATATTGTTCGCCACTTGCTTTCTATTATAGTGATACCAGCAGTTTAGTTTAATTTTAGTAAACAAAATCGAATTCTAAGCAGTTCGGGTCGGATTTCTCCATTATTCCTGGTCCAATCTTTAGAATATTTATTTGGTTCGAAAGAAGATAAAATAATATTTCTAAATATGTAATTTGTATGTGTTCTTATCAAAATTATTTACAATTGTTTCAAAAATGTAAACAACAAAACGACTATTATTGTTAAATCTTTAATAAACTAATAATTTACATTTTCTTTTTAGTCCTGTCATGGACCGAGTACTTTTGCTAGTATATATATAAATGCTCAGGTGTTTTTTTAGATCCTTTTGTTGTTTGTTTTCTGTTTTTTTTTTCTTTTCTTTTCCCGTAATTGCTGTCATTCCACATTTTATGTCTAGCCATACTGAAGTCGAAACACGTGTCTGTGGATGACTATATATATATATATATATATATATATATATATATGCGTGTGTATATCTATCCGTATAGCTATGTGTATGAGCGCATACTTGTGTGTGTAAGAGTGTTATGTTTGAATATATTTTCACCAAAGTTTTTATATGAATTTGTGTATTTGTTGTGCTTATGTGTGGTATATATATATATATATATATATATATATATATATGTTTGTGTGTGTGTGTTTGTGTATTGCGTATATATATGTGCATTTATCTCCAATAGCATCTACACACACTCACATATATATAAAGAAGCACACGGTCAATAATATACAAACTGAAACACACACAAACACACACACATACGTATATATATATAATTATCCAGCTATTAAAGAACACTTTATAATGTTGGTATTCTACAGTAGAATAATACTTTGAACATTACTGTCTCCATAACAATATGTACTAATAAAAAAAATGATGTTTTATTGTGACGTCTCATGATTAATAGCTGTAGCCCAACATAATCCCCGGGTTTAACCTCAATGGATAGTAAAAATGATGTTTTATTGTGACGTCTCATGATTAATAGCTGTAGCCCAACATAATCCCCGGGTTTAACCTCAATGGATAGTAAAAATGATGTTTTATTGTGACGTCTCATGATTAATAGCTGTAGCCCAACATAATCCCCGGGTTTAACCTCAATGGATAGTAAAAATGATGTTTTATTGTGACGTCTCATGATTAATAGCTGTAACCCAACATAATCCCGGGTTTAACCTCAATGGATAGTAAAAATGATGTTTTATTGTGACGTCTCATGATTAATAGCTGTACCCAACATAATCCCCGGTTTAACCTCAATGGATAGTAAAAATGATGTTTTATTGTGACGTCTCATGATTAATAGCTGTAGCCCAACATAATCCCCGGGTTTAACCTCAATGGATAGTAAAAATGATGTTTTATTGTGACGTCTCATGATTAATAGCTGTAGCCCAACATAATCCCGGGTTTAACCTCAATGGATAGTAAAAATGATGTTTTATTGTGACGTCTCATGATTAATAGCTGTACCCAACATAATCCCCGGGTTTAACCTCAATGGATAGTAAAATGATGTTTTATTGTGACGTATCATGATTAATAGCTGTAGCCCAACATAATCCCCGGGTTTAACCTCAATGGATAGTAAAAATGATGTTTTATTGTGACGTCTCATGATTAATAGCTGTACCCAACATAATCCCGGGTTTAACCTCAATGGATAGTAAAAATGATGTTTTATTGTGACGTATCATGATTAATAGCTGTAGCCCAACATAATCCCCGGTTTAACCTCAATGGATAGTAAAAATGATGTTTTATTGTGACGTCTCATGATTAATAGCTGTACCCAACATAATCCCCGGGTTTAACCTCAATGGATAGTAAAAATGATGTTTTATTGTGACGTCTCATGATTAATAGCTGTAGCCCAACATAATCCCGGTTTAACCTCAATGGATAGTAAAAATGATGTTTATTGTGACGTCTCATGATTAATAGCTGTAGCCCAACATAATCCCCGGGTTTAACCTCAATGGATAGTAAAAATGATGTTTTATTGTGACGTCTCATGATTAATAGCTGTACCCAACATAATCCCCGGTTTAACCTCAATGGATAGTAAAAATGATGTTTTATTGTGACGTATCATGATTAATAGCTGTACCCAACATAATCCCGGGTTTAACCTCAATGGATAGTAAAAATGATGTTTTATTGTGACGTCTCATGATTAATAGCTGTAACCCAACATAATCCCCGGTTTAACCTCAATGGATAGTAAAAATGATGTTTTATTGTGACGTCTCATGATTAATAGCTGTAGCCCAACATAATCCCCGGGTTTAACCTCAATGGATAGTAAAAATGATGTTTTATTGTGACGTCTCATGATTAATAGCTGTAGCCCAACATAATCCCGGGTTTAACCTCAATGGATAGTAAAAATGATGTTTTATTGTGACGTCTCATGATTAATAGCTGTAGCCCAACATAATCCCCGGGTTTAACCTCAATGGATAGTAAAAATGATGTTTTATTGTGACGTCTCATGATTAATAGCTGTACCCAACATAATCCCGGGTTTAACCTCAATGGATAGTAAAAATGATGTTTTATTGTGACGTCTCATGATTAATAGCTGTAGCCCAACATAATCCCGGGTTTAACCTCAATGGATAGTAAAAATGATGTTTTATTGTGACGTCTCATGATTAATAGCTGTAACCCAACATAATCCCCGGGTTTAACCTCAATGGATAGTAAAAATGATGTTTTATTGTGACGTCTCATGATTAATAGCTGTAGCCCAACATAATCCCGGGTTTAACCTCAATGGATAGTAAAAATGATGTTTTATTGTGACGTCATGATTAATAGCTGTAACCCAACATAATCCCCGGGTTTAACCTCAATGGATAGTAAAAATGATGTTTTATTGTGACGTCTCATGATTAATAGCTGTAACCCAACATAATCCCCGGGTTTAACCTCAATGGATAGTAAAAATGATGTTTTATTGTGACGTCTCATGATTAATAGCTGTACCCAACATAATCCCCGGGTTTAACCTCAATGGATAGTAAAAATGATGTTTTATTGTGACGTCTCATGATTAATAGCTGTAGCCCAACATAATCCCGGGTTTAACCTCAATGGATAGTAAAAATGATGTTTTATTGTGACGTCTCATGATTAATAGCTGTAACCCAACATAATCCCGGGTTTAACCTCAATGGATAGTAAAAATGATGTTTTATTGTGACGTCTCATGATTAATAGCTGTACCCAACATAATCCCCGGGTTTAACCTCAATGGATAGTAAAAATGATGTTTTATTGTGACGTCTCATGATTAATAGCTGTAGCCCAACATAATCCCCGGGTTTAACCTCAATGGATAGTAAAAATGATGTTTTATTGTGACGTCTCATGATTAATAGCTGTACCCAACATAATCCCCGGGTTTAACCTCAATGGATAGTAAAAATGATGTTTTATTGTGACGTCTCATGATTAATAGCTGTAACCCAACATAATCCCGGGTTTAACCTCAATGGATAGTAAAAATGATGTTTTATTGTGACGTCTCATGATTAATATCCAACATAATCCCGGGTTTAACCTCAATGGATAGTAAAAATGATGTTTTATTGTGACGTCTCATGATTAATAGCTGTACCCAACATAATCCCCGGGTTTAACCTCAATGGATAGTAAAAATGATGTTTTATTGTGACGTCTCATGATTAATAGCTGTAGCCCAACATAATCCCCGGGTTTAACCTCAATGGATAGTAAAAATGATGTTTTATTGTGACGTCTCATGATTAATAGCTGTACCCAACATAATCCCCGGGTTTAACCTCAATGGATAGTAAAAATGATGTTTTATTGTGACGTCTCATGATTAATAGCTGTACCCAACATAATCCCGGTTTAACCTCAATGGATAGTAAAAATGATGTTTATTGTGACGTCTCATGATTAATAGCTGTAGCCCAACATAATCCCCGGGTTTAACCTCAATGGATAGTAAAAATGATGTTTTATTGTGACGTCTCATGATTAATAGCTGTACCCAACATAATCCCCGGTTTAACCTCAATGGATAGTAAAAATGATGTTTTATTGTGACGTCTCATGATTAATAGCTGTACCCAACATAATCCCGGGTTTAACCTCAATGGATAGTAAAAATGATGTTTTATTGTGACGTCTCATGATTAATAGCTGTAGCCCAACATAATCCCGGGTTTAACCTCAATGGATAGTAAAAATGATGTTTTATTGTGACGTCTCATGATTAATAGCTGTAACCCAACATAATCCCCGGGTTTAACCTCAATGGATAGTAAAAATGATGTTTTATTGTGACGTCTCATGATTAATAGCTGTACATAATCCCGGGTTTAACCTCAATGGATAGTAAAAATGATGTTTTATTGTGACGTCTCATGATTAATAGCTGTAACCCAACATAATCCCCGGGTTTAACCTCAATGGATAGTAAAAATGATGTTTTATTGTGACGTCTCATGATTAATAGCTGTACCCAACATAATCCCCGGGTTTAACCTCAATGGATAGTAAAAATGATGTTTTATTGTGACGTCTCATGATTAATAGCTGTACCCAACATAATCCCCGGGTTTAACCTCAATGGATAGTAAAAATGATGTTTTATTGTGACGTCTCATGATTAATAGCTGTAGCCCAACATAATCCCCGGGTTTAACCTCAATGGATAGTAAAAATGATGTTTTATTGTGACGTCTCATGATTAATAGCTGTAGCCCAACATAATCCCCGGTTTAACCTCAATGGATAGTAAAAATGATGTTTTATTGTGACGTCTCATGATTAATAGCTGTAGCCCAACATAATCCCGGGTTTAACCTCAATGGATAGTAAAAATGATGTTTTATTGTGACGTCTCATGATTAATAGCTGTACCCAACATAATCCCCGGGTTTAACCTCAATGGATAGTAAAAATGATGTTTTATTGTGACGTCTCATGATTAATAGCTGTAGCCCAACATAATCCCCGGTTTAACCTCAATGGATAGTAAAAATGATGTTTTATTGTGACGTCTCATGATTAATAGCTGTAGCCCAACATAATCCCCGGGTTTAACCTCAATGGATAGTAAAAATGATGTTTTATTGTGACGTCTCATGATTAATAGCTGTAGCCCAACATAATCCCCGGGTTTAACCTCAATGGATAGTAAAAATGATGTTTTATTGTGACGTCTCATGATTAATAGCTGTAGCCCAACATAATCCCCGGTTTAACCTCAATGGATAGTAAAAATGATGTTTTATTGTGACGTCTCATGATTAATAGCTGTAGCCCAACATAATCCCCGGGTTTAACCTCAATGGATAGTAAAAATGATGTTTATTGTGACGTCTCATGATTAATAGCTGTAGCCCAACATAATCCCCGGTTTAACCTCAATGGATAGTAAAAATGATGTTTTATTGTGACGTCTCATGATTAATAGCTGTAGCCCAACATAATCCCCGGGTTTAACCTCAATGGATAGTAAAAATGATGTTTTATTGTGACGTCTCATGATTAATAGCTGTAACCCAACATAATCCCCGGTTTAACCTCAATGGATAGTAAAAATGATGTTTTATTGTGACGTCTCATGATTAATAGCTGTACCCAACATAATCCCCGGGTTTAACCTCAATGGATAGTAAAAATGATGTTTTATTGTGACGTCTCATGATCAATAGCTGTAACCCAACATAATCCCGGGTTTAACCTCAATGGATAGTAAAAATGATGTTTTATTGTGACGTCTCATGATTAATAGCTGTACCCAACATAATCCCGGGTTTAACCTCAATGGATAGTAAAAATGATGTTTTATTGTGACGTCTCATGATTAATAGCTGTAACCCAACATAATCCCCGGTTTAACCTCAATGGATAGTAAAAATGATGTTTTATTGTGACGTCTCATGATTAATAGCTGTAACCCAACATAATCCCCGGGTTTAACCTCAATGGATAGTAAAAATGATGTTTTAATTGTGACGTATCATGATTTAATAATCTCTCTCCAGAACAACAACG